>KZ345665.1:28009-41665 GCA_002352805.1 Teladorsagia circumcincta | reverse complement strand
ACTTCTCTTTTCTTAAAAGTCCTAAAGACATCTAACATTGTCCCTCATGGATGATTACCCATCAAACAACAGCACTTGTTGATTGCGTTCTAAATATCTAGCTCAAAGGACAATAGATTTTACAGGATTAGCTGGCATCGTTCGAGAACGCATGCGATCATTATTTATGACCAATCCATTGAACACGAATTGCGGTCACTGCTCGGACCCCACGCCCAGATGGAAATGAACGCCTTTTATGGAAAAACGGAGGTAAAAATTGAGTACTACTCAAAAACAAAATAAACGGTCGCAGAATTGAATAGATGACGAGCGCATCGGCACTCAAAGGAGGACTAATCGATATCGATCAAATGATCAGTTTTTATGTCATTTTAATTTTGACATTTTACTAATTTCATGTCGTAATTACGAGTAACGCAGCATGTGCCAGCTTGTGCCTTTCTTTATTACCATCCCTTCCAAGACGAGAAGAACGTTCAGTGCAGACCGTACACCACACGTGACGAGGGCCTCCACAAAATGAAAATGGTTTCTAAGTTATTAATCTGTTGCAGTTGCATCCTATTAATTGTCACTATCCAAACAACTGAATAAATGATCAAAAATCAGCTATCTCTATGAACCAGTATCAACCAGATTCACCTGGAGAATAGACTCCGTCGTCATCAGTGGTGTGTGGTCTGCAACGAACACTCTTCTCGTTTCTTGAGGGGGAGGGGGTACGTAACCGTAATTTTGACGTTGTTATAGAAAGTAAATGACAAGAAGTAGTAAATGACAACTTTCAGCAATTACACGCTTTTACCAACACTGGAAAGGCTGGTCTAGGAAACTAATTTTCATTTTGAGAACTGAAAGTAGCTTGGTTGATCGTTCTCTTTTGCTAGCGCGGGAAGGGGGTTGTGAGGCGAGAGAGTGCAACAGATGAGAGGGTGCCAGACAACAGCCTACCACGACACGAGCGACGGGAAGATTGAAGCTGCTGCAGCTAAGTTTGCGAGCGCCCTTGTTGTTCAGGAGTGCCACATTCTTCATTGTCTTCAAAAGCCTATCCAGCAAGCCGAAGGGATCGCTAACACGATTTCTGCTTGAGCTGTGCCTTCAACGGTGTATGAACCGTCATCTATTGCTTCCAGTATACAGAGCAATTAGGCAGTTATCAATCAGCGGCATCAGGTCAGAAGCTAACATAATATGTGCTGAACAGGACGAGGGGCTAGAGAACTGGCAATAAAAGAAAAACCGAGGATGGAATAAGTGTAAACTCCTGGTCCAGGATAGCAATGTTGGAATCTGTAGAGTACAATTACTATTAGCACCACTATTATGTAGTCATTGCTGTTAGCCTCGAATCAAGAAAGGAAGAGCCACGAATCGTATCTCTCGCTCTTCATGCTTTTGAGATCCCCTTCAGAGATGTTCCTTTGGCCTTCTTGTAGCAGACGACGGACGTTTCCGGCGACTCTCACTCTGAAAGATTCCATGAATACCAATTATAGAGAATATGCTAATGAGCCTGTTCGTAATGTGAAATAAACTCCACATCGCGTGGGTGTCCATCAAACTCATCACACGGCTGTACTCATCGAAATGCATACGCTGCTGATCACCCTCCTGGTAGAGAATGGATGATGGAGCGAGACGATTACAATGGGAAATTATCGCTAATTATTCGATTTATTATGGAAGCCATCTACTCGGCACTGAATATTTTACAATGCGTACCTTTGTGGCCAACAGGGAGCGGTGTGATTGATGTGCTTTGGATTGACCGTCTTTTGAGCCATGGCCTCTACCCCCCTGATTGCGTTAATTATAGAGGAATGAGTCCAATCAAAAAGCTACATCGCGGATTTGTTCAACCGCCATCTTTCAAGAATTTTGTCTGTACAAGTGAGGAGACAGTCATGATGTCAATGAAGGGTTTAGTATGCGACGAGGAAACCTCAACCTGGTGTGATTTCTGGGGAGAGGGCTCATTATTGGGCTTGGAGAAGGGATCAGCGTACGAAAAAATTACGCGGAGAAGAAAAAAAAGCACTGGGTATTGGGGCTGCTTCCCGAACGTCAGCTCTCTTTACTGCTTACTTCTCCTGAGCATGATCAACAATCACCAGCCTAAAATTTGGTGCTTTTCTTATGAGGCGAAGGGGCCGACTCATGCCTGCTTCTGAAGGAATTTGACAAGAACAGCTTCTAGTTGGGGTAGAACATTTGTTTGTTACGCTTCCACTTCATCCTCTTTCATGCTCATCGTATGCCGAGCTTATCCATCGACATCCACCAGCTAATCCTTACCTACGAGCAGGAACTCCCACAGTATCCACACGTTCCATTAAATTGCACAGCGATGGGCATTTCAGAAACAATAACGCAAAAGCAATAATATAATTGAAGCAAAAATGCATTTACAGTTGCAAAAATGTAGCAACAGAAGCTTGGTCGATATAAAAGCGATCAAGGCTCCTCGATAGGGAATACAGTATCTGCCTGAGTTGTCAGAAAGGGAATTTGCAATTTCTAAAAAGTCGCAGAAAGGGAGAATGGAGGATTGTAACAATTGTTCCGGAAGTCACACTCCTTCCACCCCCTCTCCCCGTCCCCTTGACGGCAACTTTTACTTGAGCTTGGAGTTGAAAATGCTTCAGGTAGAAAAGGCTTCAGCTATCCTATTGACACTATCGGCTCCGAAGGTGTAGGAGACATAGGAGGGCTCCGCAAAAGGTCGTAATGCTGCACTATTTCCTCGACGAGAGGTCATGCTGGATAGAAGTATGATAGTAGAGAAAGATGAAAAAGCCGAGTATGTGAGTAGAGTAGGGTAAGGGAGTTTGTACGAGCTCCCTGCCACACACACCACTGATCCGATGCAGAAAAGCCCAACCAAGTCGATAAAGGAATTGCCTTGGTAGTGTAGGGCTCGTTCCTCAGGGAGAGACATTTCAGGAACTCAGCCCTCAATTAATTACTCAAACTTTAATTAATTTGCAGTCACTTTACTGGCACGTGGAAGGTAAAAGCACTGTTCGCTGTCGGCCGATTTGTGAATCTTATATGCATTAGCGCTAACACTTTCATGATTTCAACTCGAATTTGCACAGCACAGGTCGCTCCAAAAAGATTGATCGATTGTCTGTAACAGTCTCGTTCACATCAGTGAAAGTCGTGAGCAGGGTTGTACAGCAGTCTAATTAGACGGCTCTAAGGCAACGTAGTTGCGCTGGCTTGCAACACGTCATTTAACGATAAGTGCTCCAACCACGCTTAGAATAAGTGCGAGCTACACTCTTACACACAATGAGTTCGTCGGAATTTAGCCATGTGGTCAAGAAGGAACAGTGACGAGGTGTGCTCAGTTTCACGCCGAGGTAATAATCCTCCATGACCTTGTCCAACGTAGTCCATCTCCCCGCACACATCACCCCATCTACGCACTCTCAAATCCGCTATACTCCATGATTAGACAGCGTAAACAATAGCCGAATTACTTACTAATCCTTCATCTTGGAACAATGCCCGGATTGTACTGTGGTGTTTGTGAGGGTGTGTGTAGCGATACAGTAGCCACGGGAGACAAAACAGATTATAGGCTTCATTATTCGATCTTACACTAGCCTGAAAGTTGTGATCGCTGAAATGTAGTTAGACGGGCCACTCCATTCTGCCCTGCAACTCCAACCTTAAGGATCAACATAAGGCTGAGGATGTCTCTAGCGATAAGCATAAGAACTTTGATAACGCCCTAATGGAAAGTAAGTTATTGTCAAGAACCAGTGAAATACCCAATTCATCGACATCCAATACATTTTTTACTTATTTTCAGTGCTCCACTCACTGGTGGTACTCCTTCCTCCACCTTACCCATTCTCCTGTGCGCCGAGAATACTCGGTTCTTAGCTCAAGATGTCTTCGCCCGTTGTCAGACTCGGTCGGTCCTTATTGAAAGGCTCCTCTGAGGGGGAATGTTATCAAAGCTCTTCCTCTAGCGTTGTCGACTCCCTTGTCTAACCCTTATCTTGGAGCAGCAGGGCAATGGAGTGGCCCTCGAGCTGAATTTTCACCTCGCGATCAAATCCGAATAAATTCTTTTTATCGGCAATGCTATGCGAAGAGTGAGAAATACTGTAGGAGCGGAAAAGATGTGATGGCTAGTGGAGAACCCTTGAACGCGTGCCATCCGTGCAGCCATTGCATAGACCGAGCATTCAAAATGCAACTGCTATTCTGACTGGAAGAAGAGTGCGTGGCGGAATCACACTGAGAGCTGATCAATCCCGATTCCTCCAGGTTTTACCATTTGAGTTATACTGCACGGTTTCCTGCCGCTGAAAGGCTATCCGGTGCAAGGCCATTGACTTCCATACAAGACAACGAGAAAAAATCAAGCGAGAGAGCAAAATTTTACAATTTGCAATCTGCACCCACCCCGTAGTGAGTGGTCCCAGCCTTTTGAAATTTTCAAATTTGTCGGTGATTTCTTCTTCAGTTTAGCAATCAGCAGCCTCACAAATACAACCTGGGCTCTTCTTGATGATACGGTAAAACTAAGTAGGAAAAGTTGCATTCATGGATCTATGGCATGGTCAAGGGGATTCGATATGTAGGTTGACCGGCGAGGAATTTCTCCCACTCGGTCGATCAAACCCGCAGTGAGTCGCGTCGTTTTGAATTGACTCGTCCTTGCGCTATCATTCATTCATCAATCCGTGTGTTAACGACGGTATCTCATCCTCTCACGCATTGCAAACCACCTGCACCGCCTCTTGCATGATTTCGAAAAAACTGTCGATCTTCATTCTTCTCAAAAGACAACCCTAAATGGGATTTGATTGCTCGTCCTATAGCGCGTGTTTTGTAGTGGATTTGAAATCGTTCACCGAAAACTGACGTTAGAGGGAATGAACGAGTGGAGCTGAGGTTTCACAAAGAATGGCAGGGAGGGGAGTAGGAGATATGTATAAAAGGCTCAGCTTTAGGTCACTCTTACGCAGATAAATACCGGAGTTATTGGATGTTTATCCCATACATTATGGATTATTTCTCTGTAGACAAATGTGGTGATGAAAAATCGTCACCGAACAGGTTTTAGGACCTTTCAAAATATGATCCTTCCTCACCCGGAAAATTCTGGAGAATGCCACGTTTGGTTGTTGCAGAGTCAAAACTTGGATGACCTCATCAGGAAGAAACAATGGAAGAACAGACCTATTCAGAATAAGCCTACTTTCAATTTGAGTTTAGTTGGTTCAGATGTACTTGACCTGAGCTGTCCAATAATACAACTACATTCAATCAGAAGTCAAAACTATATCAGCTTCGCCCGAGCCTGGAGGAATAGGAAACAAGTAGCACTTGCTTTCTCAAAAGTCTCAACCGTACTAAAAGTAATCTCCATGTTATGGTAAGCTCCCAGTGGTATTGACTGGATAAAGTTGTGTTAACTTGCATTGCTTTTATTACCTTTGCAGTGACACAAGGACGAGCTGTTTGTTGAACCTACTCTCATTTTTGAGTGATCACTTCGAACTTCATCTCTTGAGATTGGATTCACTTTCAGGTCAAGTGGAAGGGTCCTTTATCCGTGAGCAACTTGGAAAAGATATTCGTGTTGAGAGTGTTTCAAGATGGAGCTGGAGTTAGTACGGTTGTAATGTGTACGGTGAAGAGGCACCGATATGAGTTTTTCAGAAGGTTATCACCGTGAGAGCTTTCACAGAGCTGCATGGCACCCAACGTTCAGATTGAGACCTTAAACTTCCCTCGGCACTGGGATGATTTGACCCAAGAATCTACAGAACGTACGGTCTGGCCTGCTAAGAGTTTATTTCTGTTGACATTGCATCTCATATGCAGTGAAAGAACGATTTCTAAGACCTTCCAGGAACTATTAAGGTCCTTTTTCCACAACAGCTTTCAAATATACCCTCATTACATCACTTTGTACCGAAAAAGATGCAAGGTTCAGTAGGAAACGATGAAATTGGGAGCAGAAGGGAGCTCTCACAGTTTGTGATCACGTAGCTGTTTTCGCAAAGGAGAGGTAAGCTTGCGCTTGATTGTATGGTTCTAAGCAATTTTCACCCTTCACATATACGAATTAAGCTTGAGGGTTATGAAAAAATGATCCAAATGTTATTGCTGTTGTTTATGCTGTTTACTTAACTATCCCAGATCATCAGATCACTAACTGGAAGGCTCCAGAAATATGAAGAAGCTTTTTGTGAACCTCCTACGGCCGCTTGGCGAACCCTTCGTCCTTTTCTCCTTCACCGTGAAAATCTTTGAATCGTTTGACAATTCGGATTTGCGGCATATCACCCATTTATGCAGGTGTAGTCTGTCAAATCTGAATTCCAATCACTTAATCGCGCGCCACGGGTTTGTTGGTTTCCGCTGATGGATGAGCCCCGCCCACAGAGGGCACCCTGGCCCCACCCCCTGCGGTCGGGCATCTCTCGGCAAAGGTCATTGTGCCATTTGAATCGGCTCCGCTAGTGACGACGATGCCCTCCCAGCCAACCACCAAGCACATACCGCAAAAGCTGCGACGGAACGAGCGTGAGAGGAAACGTGTCGATCAGGTCAGTGAGAATTTCCCAGAGATCATTTTATCCTTTTTACCTACTTTTTCCCAATTTGTTGGGTTCAGGTGAATCAAGGATTCAACCAACTTCGATCGCGAGTACCCAAGCCACATGGCTGCAAGCAGAAACTCTCGAAAGTGGAAACACTTCGCGAAGCTGCCCGGTACATTGAGCAATTGCGGACGCTCTTGGAAGAGGGCAGCTACCACCCAGTTCAAGCTCCTCAACGACTATTTGCTCAGCAACAGCAGCAGCAGCAGTACTATCACTCTCCTGACATTTCTCCTTATTATTCACAACCTATGTCGAAAGCCACGGATTTCTCACCTGCTTCTTCCTACTACAGCGATTCTTCCTTTGAAGAGCAGAAATACGGTAACTTCATGCAATGAACACAGCTACAGATAGTTTATTTATTATTGATTTTCTATTATCGATTATCTGTGCTTTGTTTACCATTCTTGCTACTGACAGTCACGCTTCATCGGGTTCTCAGATCTACATATGTTCTCTGGCTGGTTCAAAGCCTCCCATATTTGTCCACTTTATTTCATTGATATTACGTGTATTTATGTGCTACATCGATAAATATTTATTAAAAAGGTCCTGCGAGGAAAATTCATGAGTCATGTGGGAAGCCAAGTCGTCGATCGACGTAGAGGTTCCATGGATGGCAGGATTGTGGCTTCCGAGCCACCCAATTACGCACTCGTTTTTGCATGGTCGTTGGAGCGGCGTGTGCCCTTTGCACGCCTTGTTCGACGAGAAGAAAAAACTCGCGTGAACCACGCGTCCATTTACAAGAAATTCGCTGCCTTTGAAGGTCAAACTATCTATTTTTGTTTATTTTCATCGCTAAAACAAAGGCACTTTTGTGAAATTGAAACTGAAGAGAGGGGAGGGTAGAAGAAGCGAGGAGCGCCGGCGTTTCTCTTGTATAACTTCCGTGAGAAACCTTAGGAGTTGTTGAAGGTTTCCGGTCGTGGCTTTAACAATGCATAAACTGCTAATATCCATGCAATAGTGTCCCTAAATCAAGTAGTCTCACTCAAATGAAGACATAAGTGGGTGAGCTTGCTCAAAAGTAGTTCATATTCTCAGTAATAGTTCAGTACCAGCCGGCTCTTCACGCTGTGGTCGTCATCTTGTGGGACACTTATGGTGTCGGAGGGAAGTTCAGAAGAACTGAATCCGTTTATTTGCTAAATGAATGACTTTATAAGCCGGATTCCTTTTGATTTGATGCCTCCGTAAAACATGGAAGTATAAGCTTTTTATAATGAACTGAAATGAATGGCCGTGTTAACAGCACTTTCTGGGCTTTTTATAATCGCAGATTAAAGTAATGAAGGGTGAAGCTTGGAGTCATTCAATTGCGTTCTAGGATGCGCCAGGCATTCTCCTTCCACTCAGAATCGTAATGGCAAGTTTAGTGCGATTTGTTCTATAAAATATCCTGCGGAAGTCATCCAGTGTACATAAGCAAGGTTCTCATTCTCCCAGACAAGTTCGATTCCACTTAGCGAATTCGAAAGATAGAACACTTGCTCTGGCTGGACGACGTATGATCTATTATAAAATATACTCCAGACCTGCAGATCTGGAGCCTGGTTCTAGTGAAGAAGAACGCAGCCGCAGCATGAATCCCCTCACGCCCATTCGAAATCTGGCTTTTAGCAAAAAAGGTACCAAATTGTGTGCTCAGGGTTTAGCAGACAGCTCCGAAAAAAAGCAAAGCTGCCCCTTGTACTCATCTGCTGCCCATTTCAACAACTGTTAGCGAATTTCGACGAAAAATGAGGAAAAGCATGTAGTATTGACTCCCTTTTGAGATGCGCCACGCTTTCTGATTTCATGCGAAGTCGTAGCTACGCCTGAATGTGATTTTGCCTATACGTGGATTTGGGAGCCAGCCAATGTATTAATAGAATTTTCACCCTTAGACAATTTCAATTTCCGCTGACCTAACTCATAGAATGGAGACCTTTGTCGGCAGGACGACGTGGGATCCACGATTTGGTTCCCGAGCCGTGCGCTTTCTAAGCAGGACCACTGGCCACTACATCACTCCTGCCTCGATACTCAATATCCAGTTTCAATTGTTATTTCATTTACCTAGGAATTCATGCAACTGTGTGAGTCTGGAAGCCAGCGGTCCTAGTAATATTTATGAGAAACCAGTTTGGTCCCCCCGTCAACCGCCGGGCCCTCGCCTTCCTGCTTTACGTTTTACGCTGTACCCCCTTTCAATTATGATACAAAAATCTCGTAAAGGGGATGCGTATGTACAGAAAAAGGTGTTTCACATAGTGTAGAGCATCATCACATCATTAAATGACATTGGATCGGGATTTCGATACTTAATTGGGACTTGGATGTGAAAGAAATGGTGTTCCCTCACCCCCTCCCCATTCTCCTTCTCCTTTTCCACTTTAGTACCCTCCAGCTGCTACCATGGCAGCACCATATGGAATGAGTGAGAGTGTGTTCAAAAGGTGTTTATGTAGCCGTTGGCGTGATATCACAATCACGCCATTGCAGAACATCGAGAGCTCAAGTCCTGCGAGCTAACCGATTGTGCTAGCGGTCTGTTTACCATGAGCTTCTTATCACTCACTTCATTTTGCGGACGGACAGATAGACATACATACATACATACATACATACAGACAGACATACAAACCGACACACCAAGTTAGCGGTTTATAAAATAGAAGGATAGTGATTGAGTAAACACCACGGTGGTATTTACCGAAAGCCTTATCGACTCCACGAAGTTGGAATAAAGTTTGACAACGGTCCGCGTGTGTGGAAGACTTGTTCTCTTGATGGAATACGCTGAATTGGCAAAAAACCTCTACGAACCCCAAGGATTTTACCTTCCTTTTTTTTTTCTTTATCGACTTCTTCTTCGAGAATCTTCTAAGGCTTTTCTAGTGAAAAATTGAGAACTTTGAAAAGAAAAAGCTTTCTGATTCTGGCGGGTTTGATAATAAACTGAAAACAGTTTTGATTGCCCGTTTGTGGTGGGCTTGTTCCTGGAACTTCTCAGTAAAAAAAACTTCCCAAGTGGATTGAATAGGGTAACCTTGGCCGATTTCTAAGGTCCGCTCGAATGAATAGAGAGCATCGAAATTTCAAGGAAACGTCGCTGAAAATTACTGAAAATGAGGGCAACAAAGGACATTCCTATGCATCTCGGCACGAAAGCGAGTGGAAACGAGGGGCAGATGCACATGCGCCGAGGAGCTTGACCTGGCCGTGGGTAATCCGAGATCACCTTACACGAAAAAGCATCATCCCTAATCCCACTCCCAAGCTACTCATTTACATAAGTCATCACAGTTCATGAGACGTATTTGTGATGCTCGAGTGCTCACTACAGCCTGAGATGACATGTCAGGGATGAAGCATCCGGGGAACGTCAGCAGCCATGTACCCGTCTTGATCACCGGGACAGCCAGCGCAACCTGTCACTGTCGTCGCAATGGCGCAACCGGTGCGTTGCGTCACATTTATCGCCCTACCGTAAGCCATTTAATCATATCATGTAGTTTGTCTGACCTGTAGTGTCGACGGATTAGCTGGATCATACATGGGCTTGTGAGGAAATTAGGCTAGGGTGGGTTCTTTTGGGCAATCTCGGCTTGTTCTTCAGGAATCTATGCTGGGGAAATTTCACTTTTCTTGAAAGCTTGGTCCACTGCTACAAGTTCAATATAACACAAGCTTGCGAAAATCGCTTTGTATTTACATGAAAATTCCCTCATTTTGCTAATAAATGAATAAATAAATAAATAAATAAACAAGTCAATGGAACCCTCACTTCAACCACAAATAGGGCAGCGTAGAACAGGCAGGCTGAAGGAGCCAAATAGTAGTATGCGGTCTTCTTAAAAGCTCAGCCACAGATTTCAGCCAATACATGGAAATATCAATCCGGGTAGGGAATGGGTGGGAAGTTAGCAGAATGGGGCCGTCCTTTATAAGAACCTCCACTGTTATCGGCTTTGCGTTGATTTGCTGTAAAGAAGAAAATATGAATGATATGAAGCAACTCTCTAGGTGACCTCTCTGGGAGATGTTATTCTGGTCTCGACAGATGGAAACTCGAGGCCGAAAGTCGGAAATCGGAAATTGGTGCTTGTTCTCATTAGTGGATGGGAGGGCGCCTGTCTATCCCACACGGAATCGGAGCCCCATTAGTTTCTAAGAAGGTTTACCCGAGGTAGTCCTTGCCTACAGATTATAACTTACTGAGAAGCCACAGGTTTTAGTTTTCCTGGTGATTTCATGACCCAGAACAGCGGTGGGGTATTAACCGCCCAAAGGCTCCCTGCACGGGGTGCCCTGAATATTACCGAAGGGCCGCGATGTAGTATCGACGGTTTCCCGGCTAATCCGTGAAGGTAATTCCCGACCGTCCGATTTCAATTGTCATCGACGTCAACAAGAGCTATCGTCCTGAATCCTAATCCGTGTTAGTGGGTCTAGCGAACGGATTTTTTCCTCTCGTCAAATGTCAAATAAGATGATTTAGACGAGCCACCTACGGTCGGCACCACAGGTGCACCACCGGAAGTGGGTGACCTCATTTCAGGATATTATGCCAAGATTTCCTTCGAATTCCTCTGTCCCCATGCTTCTTCCCCGATCAGAGGTATCGCTGTCTTCACAGGGTAGCGGCAGTCGGTCGATCAGAGGCTAACGCGCTAATCACTGCACTTAATTGGATGCTTGAAAAAGACGGACCGCTGTAAGAGGCTTCATCTGGCGTCCGTCATCCTGTATTACCTTATATCGAGAGCATAATCGACTGTAATTGACCCATGGCACCACTCGAGACACGGTTTGAAGCCTTCCGGGAGGTTCTGGCCGTTCCCATGCTCACCCATTCGTCATCTTCACCCGCTAAGCTGTTGCCCGAGCGCACAGATTTCGCCCGGTCGAGACCGTTCCAGGTGCGACGCGCGTATCTCATTTGTCTCGAACAATACGGGCCTATTCACGACTAAGACAAACTAATTGCCGCCTAATTTCACCCAGCTCAGCATGCAATGGCGCAGTTGATTGCGCTAACGCCTGAATACGTGCGTTTCGGCGGCATTGCGCAATGCGGCAATCAAAGTGATCGTTAAAAAACACTACAGCACTACATTGATGCTACTGATAGTATCTGATAGTAACGGTGAGATTGGCATCAGACCAGGTGACAGGCTCTTGCTGGACAGAGCAGCGCTCAGCTTCGCAAGGCTACGGTATCGCTGGTGATTGGCCGCGTAATCGTGCGGTGTTGGTCGTAAACTCCGTGACGATCAGTGCAATTATGCGTCCATTAAGATATTTTATCGCTGCATTCGCGTTGTATTAACAACTATGAATATAACGTAAACACAAGCGCTGGCGAATTTCATCAAGCATTCACTGGTGGCAGCGAATCGGCCCGCTCGGGCATCTCGATACTGATTAGGTTCCAGCGGGACCGGGGAAAACTGTTTCTGAAGGAAATTGATCTGAGACAACCAATTCCTAGTGAGGTCATGCAAATAGTTATCTTTGGAAAAATGAAAATTTACAAAAACATTCATGCCCTGTATGAGCTTTGAGAAAGCTATTTCAGTGGATGGTAGAGCAACCGAGTCCAATAAAAGGAACTGTGAACAAACGTTTGACTTCCGTCTGAGGGCCCCTGCGAAACGGATGCCAAACTGACTCTTTGGGCCCCCCTTACTATTTCGACTAATTTTTCCTAATGACAATTTCTTTATTTCTTTCTACCATCTAGAAAATTTTTCGGGAGGAATAAATTAATCAATTGAAGTGAAAACCATGGCAGTCAAACAGGAATTAACAAATTACAGAAGATTGGTGCCTGCCCAAAATTGGACGACGCCTTATGGAATTCTTATTATGTCATGATTCGATGATTTTACTCATTACACGTTTCCTTTAGCGGAGGTGGTGTAGTGGCAAGAGGCGCTACTTACGACGGACACGATCCGGGGT
This sequence comes from Teladorsagia circumcincta, assembly GCA_002352805.1. Classification (NCBI taxonomy): domain Eukaryota; kingdom Metazoa; phylum Nematoda; class Chromadorea; order Rhabditida; family Trichostrongylidae; genus Teladorsagia; species Teladorsagia circumcincta. The sequence goes on along the minus strand of KZ345665.1, from coordinate 29,072 downwards.
TAAATCCTGGTTTGTGCGTCGTCTAGGTCAGCCAAGCCTTCCATCCCTACGGGATCGGGTAAATGGTACCACGCTTGCCTCTGAGGATAAAAAGACTGACTTGTACACCGGCTGGCCCCCGCATGTTATTGTATGGGCCAAATCGCATTCAACTTGCCGTTGCGATTGTGAATGGAAGTAGAATGCGTGTCACAATCCAAAGAGGGATTAATCAACGGTGAATGCTTTATACTTCCAAGCTTATATATCCTTTGGAACTGCGAGATGACTAAGCTTCAGCCTCAATCTCTTGCGAGATAGCCATGAATTTTAGTTCCCTCCAGAATCGCAGCGCAGTATAGTCCATACAATTATTTGTGGAACTTAGCCGATGTACAAGTCAGTGTTGTTATCCTACCAGACTAATCTGTCACCAATATACCTACCCGGACGAATTAGAAGACTTAGTGGGCTTAGGCGAGATTCGATCCTAGACTTGACACCCGAACCTAACATAAGGGGTGTGGCGCCAGTTGTCACTACACCACCTCGCTCAAGTTTATTGCTCAGACAGAAGTAATTGCCACCTTCTTCAGGCTGAAGAAGAGATTTAATGGAAGCTGTTTTCATTGCTTAGGTGTGAGCCGTGTACTGGAACAAATATATGTACAAGTGTTATGTTCAAGGATGTGCTGGAGACCCTGAGCTCCAAAACCGCTCTAGAATCACTGAAAATATGTATAATTAGCAAAATTTTGAAAATCCATCAGCCACAAGAAACCCCGGATGACTTGAGCTATCAGTATATTGCAATGGCGCGATTAAACCGATAGCTAGTCAGGGGTGGACAAAAAGAGACACTACACTCCACCTTCAAAATGGAATTGGTTACACTTTGCTGAATTTCATAAGGATCCCAATTGGAAATTGGACAGCACATTCCAGTCTACTGATGAACGTCATAATAGCCTTCTCCACCGATGAAATTCGAGAATTTACCAAGGAAACCTTGGAAACTATGAAAAATAACGTTTTACCCTTGAGCTCACAAGTAAAAGTTCGGGTCTATCCCAGTTGGGGGGGG
>KZ345665.1:3843-27500 GCA_002352805.1 Teladorsagia circumcincta | reverse complement strand
CTGTTTGGCCATTTTCGGTCATTCCGAGGCTGACGTGCAGCACCGCAAACACCTCCGGATCATATATGGAGTGTAACGTTTCATTGACTGGAAACGATTTCAGGCTTATTTTGTACGGTATTTTGGAATAATCAAATTTACAACTCAATAAAAAGGGTAGAGAAACGTCACTGTTACAAGATATGCTCCTAATGGGCAACTTGAGATAGTCAAATTATCAAGATGCTGTCTTACTTATGACTGGTACATGACCTATTTTTTGAACCTCACCCCACTGCCTTCCGGTTTGTTTGTTCGACCTAAAGTTCTATCGGGTAGGATCCCGAATCTACAGTTGCGGTCAAAAGTGTTAGCCGAAAGCTTCGTCCATAATTTTGTTCTCAACTAAACATTTGCCTTCAAAAATTAATACGGTACATCTTTGCCTTTTCTGAATCCTTGAGTCTTGAGCATTCAAGTTATTTGAAAGAGCAGTTTCCGACGTATTTCGGTTTTTTTTTTGGGAAAGAGAAGGGATGTACGGAGGGTACTTTTGACCACTACTGAAAGTAATGTGAGGAAAGCAGAAAAATTAGGAAACTGGGCATAAACGTCTCAGCAGCTAAGCAATTGGTCGTACACTTGCCCCTCTCAAACAGTACTTTCACTCGGTACTACTACTACTACTCCATATTAGAAGGTTGCGTCTTTAGCATTCAGATATTGTAGCTGAGTAACGCCAAAGACGTGTGCTCAATTCGAGTGGTACCCTAAAGTGAGGCCTACTTTTGTTATATAACTTCCGACAGAGACCTAATTGTACTCCTCCATACTTCTTCAACCAGTATTTGAATAGTAGCACTCGAAGTCAGAACGATTACGCTGAGATCTGATTGAGCTGGAAGCTCGAACCCGAAGAACTCAAAAACAAACCGCACACGAGAATTTTGCTCTCAATCGGGAGCCGCAAACAGGATCAATCTGAAATCTGCCACCGTTCCTGTAACCTGATTCTGAGCATCTCAAGAAACGGTATTTTGAGTAGTAGAGGAAGTACTTACCATTGCTGTGAGCTGGGCCACGCCTAAATGTCACCGACCTTATGGCCAAATTTTTCTTCATATTTCAGGCGATCCTTCAGTTTTGGAACTAACATGTAAGTCCTAAAAAGGTTCGATAGTCTTTCTATCAGTAATATAATGGGCTAAGTAGTTGGTCACTTTAGCTCCGCAAGGTGGTGAGATAGCTGCACGGATATGTCATGAGTTGGTTTCCATCCTCTCAGCCTCCCAGAAAAGTGGATTTGTCAAATCGGTAGTTTAGCAAGCTATTATCAAGCTCTATACTACTAAAGCAAATGGATTCATTCCAGAACGGGGCCAAGGCTCGCAGAAAGTCGAACATAGCCCGTGAGCAGTAGTTAAGGGTGGGTGAGCCAAGCTTGGCCTACAGCTTTCAATACACATTAGCGCTTGATTGATTGTCGGTAAGTAGTGCTTCGAAATCAACCAGAAAAGCTTCAAACTAAAAATATGAAGGAATCACGAGAATTGGATGATTTGCGAGTAAAGGAGCAATGAAAGAAAGCAAAACGAGGTGATATAAAAATACATCACTTTTTCATAGCGCCATGATCACCCTGAGTTTTAAAGCTCCATTCTTCTGTTTTGCCTCCCATTAGAGCTCCATCAAACAAGGTGATGCTGAGTTTGAATAAAAGTTCATAGAAAATTACTATCATGCCGTCTTGAATTTCTCTCCCCCCCCCCGTCTTCCAGTAGCACTGCGTCTCATGTACGAGTGTGGCGGCGTTGCTTCTTTCGTCTTCGAATGCAAGACGACCCCAGTCCTCATCATCAAGTGCTCAGCATTACCCCAACGCGTTGAAGCGTAAGCGGCTTCCCTTTAGTAGCCGCGCTATCTTGTTGGTTGCGCAATTTGGAACATACGCTACGGTCGCCAATAAAGTCAGGTCACACAGCTCTAAGAGTGTCCCCGGTGAAAAATCGAAATAGCGGGTCCCGTTTTCGTGCGCGTCCAACTCAAATTACTGGTTACCGCAGTGATCGGAACGCCGTTGACCTTACATTGTTCCGTGGTGGCCGAAAACGTGGACATTATCGACGAGACAAATGCATCTACCCAACACGCACTACATATGGTCAGCGCTGTGCGTTCAGCCATTCTTCATTCGAAAACCTATTAAGCTGGCCACGACTTCCGATGGATCCCAATGACGCGAAACCCACAGCTAAGTGCTCATAGAAGGGAGACAGGGACGGACAGTGACGTTTCTAGGGGTCAGATTTGCGGAGAAGAAAATTCTATCCGGTTTTTTTTTCATACCAGGACTATCCTAATAAGGCATACATCATGAGACGTGAATCAAAATAGGGAAAAAACAATAAAAAATGAACAATTTTCCAAAAAATAGAATCCTTCCATTTCATAAACCCGTAAACCGCTAACTTGGTGTGTCGGTTTGTATGTCTGTATGTGTGTATGTATGTCTGTCTGTCCGTCCGCAAAATGAAAATAAAATGACAAGGAAGCTCACGGAATAAACAAACAGCTAACGAATCTGGGTAGCTCGCAGGAGTTGCGCTGTCAGTGTTTTGCAATGACGTGATTGTGATATCACAAGGGCTATATATAAACACCTACTTGAGGAAACCCTTAGTTATTCCACTAGGTGCTGCAGTAGCAGCTGGAGGGTAGTGAAGGGGAAGAGGAGGAGGAGCATGGAGAGGAGGGAAGGAAAACCAACCCCTAAAGGTTCAGTTCAGCAATGAGATGTGCTTCTAACGTAGTGGAAAGGAGTACAGCGGAAGGCTATCCCAGGTAAGCAAGGTTCCGGCAGTTGACGGGGGACCAAACTGGTAGATTAATACTCATCGAGATCAACATCCTCATGTTTAGGAGTTTTCGGTCGGTGATGGTGAATTCCAAGCCACCTCGGCCTGCTTTGATTGATAAAGATAACATAAAATGAAACAAAGATAAAAATAGATGAGAATGAGGTTGAACGGGGTTCTCTATCATATTAGAGCCACAAGGTCCAAATCACGGCTTTGAGATAATGAATGGTTTGGAACTCCAGATCTACAGTACCCTTTTGATATGTTCGAAATTCCAGGTATTTTCAAGTGACTCTGATTTGTAGTGGGGGCGAACATCTAGTGAAAAGTCGTATTCAGCAGAAGTCGCTCATGTCCTTGGGGGGTGGGGGGACATTCAAGTGTGTAAGTCAGTTACAGTACTTGGAACCTTCAGGAGTCCTGTCGTTTTCCCCTCTCCTAGGCTCAGTCTTTTAGTGACACTTCATCCAGCTTTCGAAGGCCTTGTTCCGACTCACTCACGCCGCTAACCCTGCCCCACCCTTCCTCCTCACTCAGCCTCCAGGCTATGAGCGCTCAGCCGAAGATGTCTTGATACGCTCTGCCTGGAAGGAAGAAGGGGTTGATTTCCCTAAAAATCATTCCATGCTACTTGGAAAATTAGTGGGAAGTAGCCTCCATCAAGCATCATCCGCGCTACAGTTAAACTCATTCTTGAGCCCTTGTGAATTGCGGAACAGTCAATTCTTCAGCGTCCCCATCCAGCTCGTAGAAGCGTGCCAGACGATGGGTAGAATTGGCCATTTCGGGCTCGAAATGGCATCTCCTGCTGAGTTTGTCAATAGACGAGAAACACGATGTTCGCCAAGTGCAGTCGTTCGGGTTCATCGAATTCTCTTAAGCACTTCGAAGAAAACCCCTATATTCTCCTCTCCGTCACAGATTATCACTGACACTCTTTGATGGCTTCATGAATAAACAGAAAATCTGAACCAGTTGATACTAATAGACCCTCTCCAAAGAGTGGGTTTCGTAGAAGTTAGGAAAGAAGTTCAATTGAAAAAGTCTATTTATTTCAGTTGCACGGCGCAATAGCACCTCTGGCTGGATGCTATATCTCAACCTTGTTGTGAAAGGCGAAATTTTGTAGGAAATCTTCGCTGAGGTAGCTTCTTTCTATCAGTTTTCCTCCTTTGCCACCCACCAGGACGCTCTTATTCGACCATCATCAATTAGCCGCGGCCGATCTGGTGCATTTAACTTTTACTCAGCGGGTGGTAGGCTGATCTCTAAGCAACCGCAATCAAAAGAACTGTAATTGCGGCGGCTCGCGCAAGCCTTTGCGCAAGAGGAAACGTAAGGACACCGCAATCGCGCACACCTCAATAAGGCAGTTATAGACTGAGGGCGAAGTCACATCTGTTGCTGCTACTGTAAGAAACCTGCGCCGAGTAGCGGCGGCACGACCCTGCGACCTGCTCCACTTCGACATTCAATCCGTTCCAGCCTCTTATGTAACCTCGTTAGCCGAAGAGCTGCAATAGTGGCATACACGGCAATGTTTACCGTACTCATAAATCGTAACGATATCCGGTAGGTGCTTGACGAGCAGCCAAGTGGGACTCGGCGATGCATGGAATTCTCCCAGTGATCGAATCTGTTGAACATCTGTCCCTTGACATCACGCAAGCGCATTTATCTTGGCTTCCAGGGCAGTGGATAACCCTCATCGGCCAAGGTCCTCGTCTGTGATTCTTCGGCAACAAAAGTTTGGCGCCTCTTCGGCCACGTGTCCTTGCCTTTGTTTCATATGCAAATTACGGACTTAGCACGAGCCGCGCCAGTCTTTATTCAATGACGATGTGTCAGATTACTGTCGGTTATTGTCCGTCATTTACAGCCACTTGGATTAGCATAACTTTGTTGACAGTCAGCCGCTTCTCGAGAGCGACGATTCTGAGGCACTTTCGGCCTGGCCTGGCCCAACAGCGAGCACCAGAGGCCACAGCTCGCCATCCTTGGCCGCTAAGATGGCCTTCGTTCTGTTGTTGAATAGGTCCAATTAGAGGTTTCAATGGCAGGACAAGGGGTCTGGATATATTGCTCAAAACCCGAATGGCCAAAAGGTTCAGGACACAAGGTCAACTCAACCCTGGTCCAGCTTCTCAAGCTCTAGCCTGCCTGACTTAGCTATAGGTGAGGAGAAGCAACAAAGAAGAAGTTATTGGCCACTAAGAGACCCAATTGATAAATATCTTCCTCAAATGGGAATGGTGCTCGGGAGAACCTCCAATAGTAGGTAATCATCTGACTTAGCTGATTTACGATCGCGGTGCCACTTTCCACCGCGGGACGATGGTAATCTCCAACGACGATCAAGTTGTAAACCACTACCTAAACGCGTGCTCTAATTGAGTCATCAAAGCGGACAAGCCGACCGTAACTCTCGTGGATTCCCTACTGACCCTTAATGGAGCGAATTCCTGTAGAGTTCACTCAAGCCTACCTCCAAGACCTAACGGACAGATCAGCCAATCGTGTGAATCCGTGCAGATGTTTGCGTGTGTGGCCTCCAATCAGTATAGAGTTTCTTTGTTTGGACACCGTTCCCGCGAGCACATGTTCTCGGACCTGAGCACTGGGTTCATGTCTCAATGAACCTGGTGGTATCATGCTAAATGGAGCACTTCATCGAGACACTAAATCATTCTTTAAAGACCCGCTCGGAAGCCATTTATCTGAGGTCGTTTCCATGGAAACTTCCTTGCTGGAAAGGAATCATATGGAGGACTGTAGACGAGAATTAGCCGAAGAGCCGGCTGGACCGCATGAGAGGATAACATGCAGCCTTTCTGGCAGATTCCTCAACCTAGAGGGATTTAAAAAACTAGGACAATATACGACAATATACGATTATTATAGAAACCATTAGGGGAGTGCTCCAACCACCCTCTCCTCTCCCACCTTATCCATACAGAGTGTCTGAAATGCGTCGACTTGACTTTAGGCAGATTCCTGACAAGATTGTCTCTTTGCTGATTTCATATATATATTTAATGTCAATTAGCCAGGTAGAACAAGGTCCAAATAATGGCTCTTACAATCAATTGACCCTAAGTTTCATTAGAAGTCTTCAATTTCGACAGAATCGGTCAACTTGTTCTAGACTTGGCATACTTCGACTGAAACTTCTGAATTGGTTAATCGAAATTGACGAAAGAGTGCCCACATTTCGTCGGAACTCATTTCGTAGGAAATTTCCAAGCGAGAAACATTCATCCGGGACAGTACTCCTTCTGGCTTACTTCTAATTTTATTCGTATTTGGACAAAAACTGTCCCTCATTAAACTTATACTATCATCAGGGCGGATGTACATATTAAAAGCGGTGAACTGAGGGATAAAGCGCCTTGTAGTAATGATTGGCTTCTTGTTTAAAATGAACGGTTGTTTAAAATGTTCAAAATGTTTAATACTCTAGGCTCATCCGAATAGCTGCGCTTTTTGAATGCGTGCAGGATGCAGAGCTGAATTGAAAGAAATGGATTATTTTATCCCACAACAAGTTGGTCAAGAACAGGATGAGAAGAGTTTGCCTATCTGGGGTTACCATGTGGTAATGACTTCGAGTGAAGGGTATAAAAAATTAGCGATACATCATGCTAGTCGGTTTTGCCTTTTTCTGCGCCACGACACCCAGCTTGGAGAGTCTTTGACTCTCAATCGTCGAACCCGAACTCCTAGAGCACGACCGTTATTCCGTTGGACAGAACAAAGGATGGATGGTGTGTGGTTTCTGAAGAGAGCGGGGCACGAAAGTATGAGAATAGGAGATTTCTGTGAATTGGGAGAAAATCCCAGAAAATTCAGGAAATTTTCGAAACTCGCAGGAGATCTATAAGTGTGGACGAAGCTGTTGTAAGAAGCTAATGTTTTGCATTCGCTGGACTAGTTTACCACATGCTTGGGTGGCTAACAAATTAACAATTTATTGCTTGCTTTCTTCTTTGTTTATTTATCTACTTGTTCATTTACATTTATACTGAAAGTGCGCTTATGGCATTAGGAATTGGATGCATATAAATGCAAAAAAATGAGTTTATTATGGTAACTTTTCCCTGTCCTCTTGACTTCCTTCAAAAGACGATGACGGAAGGAGAGGAGGGGAAAATTGTTTTTGAAAGCTACTGTCTGAAGGCTGTGGCTCTACAAGCACAAGAATCATTCAACAGGATCATAGATTAGGATCTTCAGCTACTCCTATGGCCCTAGTAGAGCTGAGGAGAGCAACATCCAAGATTGTCAAGTAAGAGTGTCCGTCTACCCTACTGATCAGATGCTAGGCATGGTAGCAGTAGTCGATAGGATATGCACAATACGTGCATCTTGTCTAATTTCTCCGAGGACGTATTCATCGATCTTCATTGTCTTGTACTCGAGCAGCTTCAATAGGTCATAAAAACAGGATCGGAAGAGTATCTTAAAAAATTGGAGCAGAGGCTATGAGAACAGTAGAGGCCTTCTTCACCGTGAAACCAGGTACGACTCAAAGAAGCCTAAAAATTTTCGAGTTGCTCGGAAACCTTTTAATCGAACAATTTAGAGTGGTTCAGGTGTACGACTCTGCGCACATATGTGAATTCACATATTCAACGGGACCCCATGGCCCTGATGCACTCCCAGCATGGCATCCGCTCAGCATGTACATCTCGTCTCAAAATCTGCAAGATCATATATGCTCATCAGAAGCCCACTTCCCTTACTTGTAACTGCTGACCACTTCTTCAGGGGTGATATTTACCTATCGAGTATGGTGAGAGTACGGTAGAATTTTTGCCAAGTACGATTAAGATTGAAGATAACCACTCTGGGCGAGAAAAGGCAAATCAGCGAAAATCCATCGAGGTTGTCATTTTTCGTCAGCATAAATTATGTGAGATGTGGCAAATGAACTAGAAGCGCGCGCTTCGCACCTGCAAGTGCAGGGTCCAGCACCACGGGATGGAAGGATCAAGGACACTCGGAGACGCTGGTTGACAAGGCACGATAAAAGCGCCACATCTGCAGCAGCTCCCGCCTTAAAAACCATCAAATCTTACACATGAACAACTTCAATTTATCATTATTTATTCTTTAATACTATATGTACAGAACCCGTGATGCAAGACAAGTGAACGAAGTGAGGACGAGAGAGATCGAGGCGAAATATAGTGCAGCTGCAACAGCTGGACTCATGGAAATGGTCGAGCACCTGAAAAAAGTTACGATAATGAGATTCACCTAACCTGGCGCCTTAAAAGGCGGAAAAGGGTAAGAGCCTGGACTGACCTGAGTTGTTGGGCTGTGGAACCACTTGTGGGCCGTACATTGAATGAACAGGGCTGGGATGTTGTGAGGAGGTATTGGAGACCGTTGCTGAGGTGGGGAAGTAGACGTCGAACTCCATTTCGGAATGAGCATAAATACTCGAATTCACTGAGCACGACGGAGCTGGGTAGCCTGAAAATGGTTTAATTATGTGCAATAGATGGTCTCCAACTAATACTATTGATTATTACTAGAAATCATTTGGTACACTTCTTTATCAGGTCGCCTGTCCAACTTCTAATGAGCCTTACAGGCAGGGTCAACTGTGCATTGTACGAGGCTGGAGAAAACGGTAGAATGGCATGGTGTTTCTAGAAAACTTGGGATAAGGGAAAAGGGCAAAAACGAGAGGATATTGTAGGAAATTTCTGGAATATTGGGAATTTCGTCATTCTAATTAATCTGTACAGAAAATCTTCCTTCCCATCCCATACTCAATCTTAATTTGGTTCGAAAGGCATCGAGGAGGGCCGAAAGAAGTTGGATGCATAGTCCAAAAGGACAGTGTGAAGCCAACTACCGTACTACTCAAAACGGGAACCAGCCTTACCTGTTTGGTTATTTCCACCCTCGGCATGCAGCAAACTTTGCAGGTACTGTATATACCGTACGGCTTCTCGTAAAGTATCCGCTTTCGAGAGTTTCTTGTTGATGCCGGCTTTGGGCACACGAGTTCGTAGCAAATCAAAGCCATGATTTACCTGTAAACGCAAAATTACTCAGAGAAACTGGATCAATTACAACAACCTATTATTGAGCCACAATTTTGTAAAGGAAGAAAAATGAATAAATAAAAGAAAATGTGAGGTGGTAGTAGAACAAGAAATACAGTACCTGGTGCACTCGATTACGTTCACGAGCATTTCGTCGTTCCTGATTGGGACGAGCTCCTCGATGTTGTGGTGATGATGGCATGAAGCGCTCTGTGACACCGATACACGGTACAGTGAGCGCCGCCGCAGCCACGCTCACCTCGATGCTCCTCCCACGCTTACTGAAGCCCCGCCTCTGAGTGAGGAAGGCCAAGGTTATTGCCATGATAGGCGAGAATCTCATAAAAGAAGCTAGAAAACTCGTTTATCAATAGAATAGACGTTACAGTACTGGGAATCTGGTATTGTAAATATTGACAATCATTTCAGCAGGTGAATACTATGGGGAGAAAAATATCAATACAATAAGAATGAGGAGGAAAATATAAAAAACAAAAAGAGCTTTAATTAGGGTAAATATAGAACACCTTAAGGAAAGAAATACTGCAGAATTGCAACTGAAAAACACCTGCTGGCTTCCTACTTCTTATTTGGCCCATTCCCAATAAGAAACACTGACAAAGAGGTTGTTCGAATTTGTTGCTGTAGATATGAAACTACTGTTTTGACCGACATAACTTTGAAAATTGTGATTTTTGAAGCGCTAATATTGAAAGTGTTCACCCAAGTCTAATTAAATCGAATTTGAGATATTCTTAATATTCAGAAAGATGACTGATTGCAGAAAATGTCAACTTCTCTCTTTGACGGAAACTTTCGAAGGAAATTCCTCTTAGCTCAGTAAATTTCAACAAATAAATAAATAAGTAAAGAAATAAATAAATAAATGAGTAAATGATTTGTAGATAAGTAAATTTCAAGTGCTTCCGCATAGTTCTGCCAGCTGCCTTATTCACTTGACGTTTTGAAGAACTCGTAAATAAAGACAAATAAATAAATAAGATAAGTAGAGGTAAAGAGGAATAAATTGTCAAGTGTGGAACAAGCGTTAAATTGCTAAATGCTTTTTCTAGATCGGACTCCACTTTCAGGCCACCCAGCACACTCGATTCTCAGAAATCCCTTGGAGGATTAAAACGCATACAATCACTTCAGTAATCCGAAAGAGAATCGAAGAGGTGGCGCATGTTAAAAAGAAAAACTGAGCAACAGCACTGATCACTACATAAATTGAACGATGTAAACCTAAATTGGTCTCCAAGTAGGAACATATACGGAGAGGAAATTGTATGAGTCTCTCTGAACTCCTCTCCCCCTCACCTTTTGAATGAGATCAAAGTGTTCGAAAATACATGTTGTGCAAAACTTAAGTAGGCACTTAAGGACCTTTCAATGACCCGTTACTGCCGAGTGACACAACTCCATGAATTCTGGAAAGAGCTACTACTGAGTAGTATAGAATGCAAATGACAGTAACCCTCATAAGATCCATAAAACTGTCAATAAGTTATGTTACCTCAGCTTTTCGTCTCTAAGTTTTGCACACCAGTGTAACATTCCTTTCCGGGAACAACCTTCTGATCAGACTAATAAGAAAATTTTCTAGATGCGTAGTAAATGAATTAGTTCGAGTTTTTAATTTAGTTGTATAAAATGCATAAGATTTTCGTTGTACAAGTTGATAGGATATCTATCCAAAAACTGCGAGGCAAAAAAAACTTTTTATCGAGTAGGGCCACATAAAATTTTCAATAGAAAATGTCGAATTTGGTGAAGTGTGCTCTGTGAATAGGGCCACTATCGAATACCTATTAAGTAGACAAACCTGTGGCTCAGTTCCGCTCTGGACCAGGGTCAAGCGAGGAGTCGAGGAAAATTTCGGAATACGACCCCCCCCCCCACCAGCGGCCAAAGTTCAAGAAATGCTCTATTAAGAAGTCGAGTATGAAATAGTTCTTCAACCCTTCTTCCGTAAAAAAAGTATTCTGCGCTACCCTCCACTATGAAAATCTTCACCAATTAAAAAAAGTTGAAGAAGTCGACGAAAGACCATTTACAACCAATCCTACTGAGAAACGAGAAAAAACTTTAAAGTGGACATGAAGGAGCTAAAAATCCCCTGCTAGTAGGTTGATTCTGGTCGGTGGCCATGGAGCAGCTTATCTACTAATCAGAATTATAACATATATTCAAATGACCATAACTTTCTTCAAAATGAACGAATTTCTGATCTGAAAGAAGATTTAGAGGTTTTGCGACGTGCTCTTTTTAATCAGTATGAAAGTTCTGGGAATCGATACGAAATGCTCAATTTAGGTCAGTTAACGAGGAAAATTGGTGATGGGTGCGAGTTTTTGAACTTTTCAATGCTATAACTCCGTTCAAACTCGTCCTGTCGGGAAATATAATATGTCATCGTAAACTAGAAAATTTGCTCTATCAAATGGTCACTAGAACAGCTCAGTACGTTCAGTAATCAAAAAATGAGGATTTTCAAAAAATTAACGAGGAAAGTTCACGATGAGTGGAGTTTTTACATTTCCCAGGGTCATAACTTCCTTCAAACTTATCAAATCCCAAATGTAAGTACGTCAGCATAAACTAGAAGATTTGCTCTAATCATTGGTTACTAGACTAGCTTGGTACGTGCAGTAATCAAAAAATGCCCACGTCGAGGATTTTTGCCCGGGTACCAGCGAGGTGTACTTTTCCGATGCGTTGAGTTCCTTTTAACAACTACGCTCCTTTCGGCCTTCTACACAAGTGGGCGCAAGTTCTTTGCATGACTTTCATCTTCACCACAAGTATAAAACTGAATATTTATAGCATTTTCCGATAGCATTTTCTAACTTCAACAATTATATGCATTCGAATTTACCGCGAAGACTGCATTTCATGTTGAACAGTGGATCTCTCCCTGCCATTTTTCACGGGACCTCTTCGGAACTCTAGTTTTCTCCCTCAATCGATATTTTTCTACAGGGGACCGTAGTTGAAGCGTGCGCTACTTATTGGGTCCGCGCAGGGATGCGCCATGTGCTTCACATCCCTTCATCTTCGTGGCTCATTTGCAAGATAAAATGTCTGTCGGAGGTAGTAAGTTTCGAATTCTTTAACTTGTGTTAATAAACCACTGAAGTAGCGTAAAATTACAACACGTTTGAACCATGGGAATTTTGTGTGAGCGGAATAATATTGTTATTGGAAATACTAGCTCGCACAGCTTGCGGTTTGCACATCGATCACTTCGCAACGTTTGTGATTTTGGAGCCCTCCGACAGTGGTGATCCTACTGCTTTTAAGCTCCCAACGGGCCGAGTACGACCCCCCCCCCCCTGTCGAACTGTCGAGGATTTCTCAACGCACCCTTGACCCTGCTCTGGACTTTCCACAGTCTGGCTTCTTCATATTTGAAAATCAGGCAATCTAATATTCATCCAATTCCCGTTCAGTCTTGATTTGATTTGTCGGCATCGCGTGCTTGGCCGCCTCTTTTCTGAAGAAATTCAAACCGGCTCTTCAATCTTCACGGCTGTCTTAAGATTTAACAGAGAATTGGCAATCGAGTGGCTTTATTTTGCTTAATAATTCAAAATAGCAAATCATAGGTGACTGTTGCTAAAAAAATGATTGGGGTAGCCCCCAAGCAATGTATTTCCAAAGACCAACCGGTCCCATAAGACACAGCTCCAACCCGCGATTTCTTATAAAAGAGCCAAACACCGCTGTGATTTCCTCACACCAACCGAGGAAATGAAATCATTTCGAAATGGCCGAATGGGTTCGAATTGGTTCTTGGCAGTCAGCAGCTGGTGTTCCGAAGCCGCTCATGGCTAATCCCACCAAGTGTTCCAAGGTTAGACGAAAAGCCATCGCCATTGTGGCTTTCTCGCTAAGAGTTTCAAGTCTCCCACTGGGTCTTTTGAAGATGACTTTTATTCTCTCCGCCCCCACTAGCATGATGACTGTTCAACGTGGCAATTCACTGGAAATCAGGCGTTTTCCGCAGAAAACAGCTGTCTTTGAAGAGCCGTAAACGCGGCTCGTCGACAGGCAAAAAGGGCTACGAAAAAACGAGGAAAGTGCCATCCGGGTGGTCGGCCATTGCAGCAGAAAAAAATAAACGTCACGATTTGCCGCATGCAGTCCTATGTACTGTGCCTTTTAGGGAAAAAGAGACAGAGACGGTTAGTTTAGTGAAGAGGTAGGTTGGGTTGAGGTACGCAAATTTCCATAAGTGTAAATGATGGGGCCAAATGTCAAGATTCAGTTTTTTTTTCACCTTGACCCATTCGCGACAATGTCAGCCACCGGTGGCTGGCGCGAAGATGCTCACTTCGGACAATGTCAGCCACCGGTGGCTGACATTCCGCAATTGCCTCTGGGCTCTGGTTCGAACGGGCAGTCTTTGAATATCCTGCGTGATCGCGAGTGGGTTAAGTAACGTTGTGCTGGAAATGCGGTTTTTTTTTCAAACTAGGGATATTTAGGTGACTGAGCCACTTATATGTAGTCTTGGGACTAAGCCTTGGGGAGGGGAAGAGCTTGTGGGGAAGGATGATTTTCCTTCGTGGCGTTTTTCCCCTCCTAGGCGTAGTCCCAGGGCCTTGTTATGGATCCCCATCCCCTTCCCCTCTATCTCCAAGGTCACGAGCGCCTCCAACAAGCCAACAAACTCGAATACCCTATGTTTAGTCGACTAGCTGCAATACCGCCCCAATTCTTGTTCAATCGCCGAAGTGTAATACAACTTTCCACGGCAAACCGTCGGGTGTCCCTCAAGAGGCCCATCGCGCGACGAAGGAAGAGACGCAGACGCGGCAAAGGACGAGTAGCAGCACATACTGTAGCGATTAGGCGTGAGGTTAAATAGAGTGCACCATACTACGTCTCATATCGCAAAGCACGCGCTGCAACGCGTCCACTGCCGCGTCTGCGTCTCTTCCTTCGCCGTGCGAGCCTGGGCCTCTTGGGGTCACCTGTAACTTGTGAAAATAGGGCCCAGTTGTAGCCCAAATTATATGAAACTCACTGGCTAGCAGAGACACAACCGTTTCCAGCTTTAAAATTGAAGCTGGAGATTTGATGGAACTCAAACGTTTGCAACATCGTTAGATTTGTCAAGAACAGTGCTATCCGATGGTATAAATTTCATGTAATCAAAAGATTAGCAACACAACGATTCGCTACGGGAAGTTGTACCACATTTCAGAGATAGACCAAAAATTAGGGACGGTGTTGTATACATGGCGTATCCAAGTTGCTGCTGCTATCCGCTCACCTATAAATATTTGAGAGTGCGCTACACAAGTGGTGCAATTCAAAGGCAGATGAGTCAGCCCTGGTGAAAACTGGGATAGAAATACAGCAACATGGGGAGCGGTCAACACAATCGTCCGGGAGTCGCACGCGGCCACTTACGCGGCATCACGGCGCGCCAAACTTACAATGGGCGCGGTATTTTCAAATTTGGCGGTTAGAGCTGTGAACTGCTTGTAACCCACTGCTTGTGGGACGCCGGATATCGGATTAAAGTACCTGTTCTAGCTCTCCGTAGAAAATTACATGCATAAGTTTGTTTTCGATGCCGATTATCGCAAAGAGAAAGAGGGCTCATGGGAATCGAAACTATCCGCTCACTGTCCGAGCCAGCTTAGCGTCCCTTTGACATCCAGTCTAACACACACGAAAACTCGTCCAAGCGGTCGCAACGTCGCGACCTTTGGCGCGGTGACCCGCTCGCAGACGACTCTGTGGGCAAACCCAAGCAACTCTGGCAATATGTCACAGTTATGTGATAGAAATGAAACAGGGAATATTTTGTGAGTGCAGAAAAAAAGGTACCTAGCTCTAATCGCAGCCCGTCTTACTGAAAGAAGTCTTGAGGGGGTGGGGGGATGAGTCAAGATCACCATGAAGGCAAAGAAGAGGAGGAAGGAAGGGATTGTGCAAAATCATCGTTTTTGTTGGAATCCAAATGGACTATAAGAAAAAGTTGCGTAAAATTAAAACCTGAATGGTAAAATAATTTACAAGGGAATAATGAAGTGGAAAATGAAGTTTTTATGAAAAAGATCATAGTACCGTCGAGAGTGATAAAATTGCATTAATTAACACATTCAAGTCGATGACAGCCAATATGGGCTGCCACTTAGAAGTGCTCGTAGGACGATGGCAGCCCATACGGCCTGCCAGCCAATGACTGCCTGCCATCTGCTAATATCATGGTGCTGTTGGATATTTTCGATATCAGTGAAATAATCAGAATAACATGTAACTCCAAACATCATGGTCCACTGCAACTATAGAATATGCTCCAGTTTGAACAATTTTCTGGACCGCATAGAATTTTTGGTTCGGTTGATTCTTCCTATTCTTTACGTTCCCATGAGCTCTCGAAAAAAAGAGTAAATTAACTGGTTAAAGTTGCGATCGAAAGACGCACCTCAGTACCAGTTTAATAGCTTGTGAGCAACGAATTTGTTGTTGTAACTATTATATTCAGTAGTATTCGTGAGAGGATACGATCAGATTATTCGGCAGCTACCCACTAAAATTAGCACGCAAAAAAGTTAGCAAAAGCATAGAAAACCAGCGTATCTTAGAAAGCGATCGCGCTGTAGGGCGTGAAGTGGTGCGAGAAGTGTTAGCCAATTCACACTTTCAACATCTCAACAACTGCTGACACGCTTGTTGCAATTAGCGACTAACCATCTCGACAGTATCAATGAAACTCAGTTAATTGGTGGAGCTGTGAAGATCCCTTTATCAGCCACGGGCGAATTATTGGCAAGAGACTAATCCGACGGTGATCGGATCGAAGGTGAGAAATATGGTTGTGCTACCAGAGCTCTTTACTTGTGTTGAGGCACATCGGACTATTCTTGGCTCAAGGCAAACACCTTATATCAAAATCAGTTCCATTTTCTTAAGCAAGTTGGTAATTTTGAGAGGATTATTAGGGGCACTCTCGAGTCGCAAAACTTTCTTTGTCCACTCGTGGCTTTATTTTTGTGCAGCTTGAACTTTTATTACTGCAATCTCCTTTTCTCTTGAAATGAAGATAAAGTAGATGATGGTAGAAAATATTTCTCAAGAAGTCAAAAAACAGGACAAAATCAACCGCTAAAAATGTGCTTTCAAAACATATAATTTTCTTTTAGATAAGGGATTAACTGAATTATACATTATCAAATGGACTCGTATAGTAGTACGTAGTGCGTGAGAAATAAAGGATTCGACGGTAATCAACCCCTCTTTGGGATGCGCCACGCAACTAATTTCACTCAGAATTGTAGTTGTGATCTGAATGCAGTTTAGCCTGCATAACTGCTCGTAAAATCGGTAGATGTGTTAGTCAAGATTTGATCTTCCCTGAAAAGTCTGGTTCCAACTGAGCGACTTCAAAGTGATCGGAGACTTGGTTGGCGTGCGATCAAGAAATTGTTGAGTAGACTGTAGGCATGATATGGGGAACCACTTGTCATTACATCGCCCCTCACCAGCCCCAGAAGCAATGGGCAGATTGTTGAAAATCTCTATGTTCACATACAAAGGCAGTAGCAACAGTTCGAGCTCTGAATTTGCAACTCAGGTAGTGCAATTTTTTTCGGTCTGTAGGTGGGCTTAGAGAGCATCATTCATTTGATTCCCCCGTGCATAGAAATAGCCTGGCAAGGGTGCTAGGGCCTTGCAAAGCTAGCTGCAGCAGCTTCAATTTCTGCCAACCTCAGCAAGCTGCTGTCTGGCGCTCTCTCATCTGTTGCATTATTCGCCTCATACCCTCCTCTCCTCGCACAGTCTTTCACTGCCTTAGCAAACGCGAAGGTAATAAAGCCTTCCACTGTAGCGTTTCCGACGGATTTTTTCCCTTTTCCTTTACTGCCGGCCATTTAGCACCAGTACTTTGATATTCGGTGGAAAACCTCGCAAGATTGATCAAGGGACGTGCCTTAAAGAGGTGCAACGGTTTGTTGGCTATGGCTTATTTGATGGTGGGATTGTGGAAGATATTAAATGGAGAGCTTCTTGTGAGCTATACCTGCCCCACCCGATAATTTGGCTGCTCACGATGGCGATTGATCTCAAATGAAGGTACTGAATGGAGTTTGATATCGCATCTAGGGAAGACCTAAGTGTTTCACAAAGTGATGTGCACGCTCAAAGGGGCTCTACCGCATCCTACGATTAAAGCTGGATCGCTTATTTTTGAATATTTTAGTAGTGATTGCAGAGCAATCCACCTAAACAGTTTACTTACCTCATAAGGCCTTCAAAAAGAAATCCTGTATGATTGGCGCTAATCGGCAGGATAATGGAGGAGTGCATAGTAATGCAGCTCACTAATTTGTAAGTAGTTCCACGATAAGAATCTACCTAATCCACGAACGAAAAGAACATCTGGCCAAGAATGATAGCATCGCGGTAGCATTGAAGTGTTGCTCGTGGTGGGTCAGGGCACGTGTCGAGGACGGACCACAACACATGAAAAGTTACCCCTAGCGTGCTGATAGCCAAAAGCGTTATTTTCTGTGTGGGAGGAAAGCACGTACAAGCGTCATTTCATGTTGGTTTTTGAGTGAGAGATTATGGAGCCTTTTAGCATAATTCGGTCAGACATGGTGAGAAAGTACGGTAGTTGCGACGGGCATCCATTCTTGTATCCTAAAGAATATTAGAAAGAAAAAAAACTCAAAAATCTATCCAAATTATTTTTCAAAACTTCTTAAAATTTGTCAGCCCATTTTTGGAAAATTTCGGAGCATGTCCGCTTTCGAGGAATTGACTATTCTGGAGAAATCCTGCAACCAGCTCCATTATAAATCAAGCTTCAACACATGCAAAACATTTTCCTATCAATGGAACCCACAGCGCTGAACAATTCTTTTTGGAATGGCTAAAAACTGTTTTTAATATTAGTCACATCTGAAGATGTTTTGGCCCGTGCACGGACTAACCAGCGTTAGTGAATGGACAAGTTAGTCTTACAGGCTGGAGCAAGCTAGCTAACTTCAAAAGGCAGAAAGGCTAGTTGGTCTAATAGGTTCACTCTAGAATTTGAATTTATGGGGAATGTATTTCTTAAATTCACTTCCTGGGTGGAAATGGAAATGGAGGGACTCACCCCTTTCCGCTTTGAGGCTCTGATGATAAGGATCAAGAAATGGCGTTGATAACGGCAACTTCGATACACTTTTATTCCAAGAAGTTTTCCATACAGACCGGCTGAATGAACCTTGAATGGCACTAGGATGCGGTCCTGAGCCAAGATCCATATACTGTTTTTGCTTTGGGCAGGGAGAAAGGGTAGGGTGGGAGAGCTCCACAGTAGTTGGACCATTGAAAATGTGAAATGAAATCAATCAACGTATCTCTTCAGATGAGCTTGTGATCTGCTTATCCTCGCTTGCTTAGAGATAACCGTAACCTTATCTTGACCTATATCGATGGAACCGCCGAGTAGAATGGAGTGCCCCCCCCCAACAACATTTTCACCAGTTCTTAAAATCTAGGGAAATACTTTAAAAAAGGTGAGAGCATCTACACTCGTCCGTATACATCGACAATGATAGAGGCTTCCTAAACGAAAGAAAAATCGCTATGGAAGTGGATAACGCTCCACTACTTGCACTTGCATCATATAATCCTTAGAATGGCAGAAATAAACCCTCAGATGGAAAAAAATAATCAGATCTGAAATTTTTCCCAGCACAAAATATGCGGCCAATTTTCGGAGTTAGCAGGGGATAGCCTGAAAATATGCAGCCCCTTTGTTTAATTCTCGCTTCCGTGAGGGACCTCTGGACGTGAAGATTCCCTCTATGTCGGAAAACGAAAAGAGCGTCTAGTGCAGACCAAACAACACAAGTGACGACGGCTAGGAGAAGCGTGGATTTTCCTTTTTTTTTCTTGACCGTCGTCACTTTTGGTTTGTGGTCTGCATTCGACCTCTTCTCGTTTCCCAATTTGGAGAGTATTTCTCCTAATACTCCACATGAATTTTTTTTTATCTACTTCCAAAAAACATATGATCCGCCCAACACAATGGCTGCCTTTTTGTGACTGGTTCTCAGTTCTATCCTCCTTTATGAAAGCCTCCAAACCCAGCCTCGCATTCTTTGCTGGAAGAAATCTCTGAGAGGCTCTACTTAATCAGAATTATGTGTTGGACGTACTCTTACTCGCAGATGGCATTCTCCATTAGCTGAGCTATTACGGTAGTACATGGTCCATTGTTTGATTAAGGTTTGTTGTGATTAGTCGTCTCATGGCAGTCGCTTGTTGGCGCTCTTCTGATCAAAGATATCGCCCGCACGTCAAGCACTTCACTCTGCAAACACTGCACGGATCGGAAGCGCTTTGAGCTGAGGGTGATTCGAGGTGAACAGGTCGCTGCAGACGCAATCACCAGCCCATCTGCTCGTGGCTGGTTTGTGGAATGGAGAAACAGGGAACCCAGAGATCACTAACCCTTTCAGCTCACCAGTTTAGGGAAATTCACGAGAAGAAAACTATTTTGCAGGTTTCTATTTGCGCCATGCCTCTGACATTTGATCAGAATGGCGGTTGTGTTCATATGTGTGATAAGTGCAACATTCTACTCTGATGAAGAATCGTAGCCCTTGATTAAGCTCCGTAGACCCGAAAAAGAGGGCTACATAACCTTGCGATAGGAATGAGTTGCCTGAGTAGGGCTGATGTGAAAGGCAAAATGCGTGAATTTCTGTGCTCATATTTTTGCGAAAATTTTTTACGAATCATTTAGAAAATACTGTAATCATTCGTACATTCCCTCTTACATTTCTGAGGTTCCCACCCCACTTCCTACAAATGTTACCCTTCCAAGAACCGGTGAATCCTTTTGTAGGATATCCCACGGCAGGCGCTAGTCCAGAGCTCTCGTCAGTGTTATAAGGATTTCATTGCTCACCAGCACTTTTGAATGAGTGTTAGCCCATGAGGGCAGTTCTACAGTACTCCAGAGAAGCTTCCCTTTTGATTAGGCCCACCCATTCAATTGGGCACCTGCACAAGGACCAAGTCCAAAGGTGTGGCCCAACCCGACATCATGCGCGATTTACGGGATCAAGCCCATCCATGTGGCATTGATCTGCACATTCATGCAACTCTTCACTATCCAGTATCAGTTTTTTCAGCCAGGCCAGATGTGTTTAATGGTGCGCGAAAGTGTTGCGATGGGGGCCGTTTTCGCTGGTTACGGTAGTGGTGCTTGTTAAGATGACGCCGACGGCTTTGAAGTCGCCGACGCGGTCGAATCACACGCGGTCCTTCAGCGCGCATTCGCAGTCGCATTCATCTACAACGCAAACACTCGAAATCGTTAAGGACTGTTCAAGAAGGACGCGCCGGTAGGTATAATTACAGGGTGGTAGCAAATTGAGAGAGCAGCTCGATGACTTTGCCGGCCGCTGAGGGCACACGCCAAACAATCGCGCCCTATTGGCGCAACCAATGGTGGGGCTTACCAGAGAGGTAAATTAGGGGCCGATGACTGTGAATATTCATGAAAACCTGTGACCTTGTGCAAATTCATGATCCAACCCATAGAAATCCAGTTCTAGGAAAGATGGTAAAACAATGAAAGGCAAAAAAGAAAGAATGTGGCCCCGAACACCTTCGTGGAATGCGCCATATGATGGACTATGCAGTCATGTCATCGTATTGAATGAACAGCCTATAAAACGATTGTCAAGCCGAGCCGGACGGCTGATGTCCATTCTTCCAAAGTATAGACCGATTAGGAAACTTTGCACTTTTGAACCCCAAATCTCAAATGTTTGTGGGCTGAAACTAAACTCCCCTGCGACAGTAAGCTTCCACCAATATGGAATGTTTTACCCATTTCCGTTATTCGAAATACTGAACCCTGGAGGTGATTAAACAGGCAAAGGACGTTCAGGTATCGTGTTTTTTCGAAGCATTTAGCTATGAGAAGCTACCAAGATGTTTCACAAGAATAGCGGGCTATGAACAAAACATTTGCTCTAGGCGGGATTAGAATCCGCCCCTCTGCTTACCGAGAGCAAGCTGAATTCGGGCGAAAAGGTGCGCTGATAGCGTCACTTGCAGCGTACATACTTGCCCGGTAAGCGAGGGGTGCGGGTTCGAGTCCTGCCTGGGGTAAAAGTCTTGTTCATGACAACATTGGCTCAGACTCGTAGAACCAAAGATTCCGACGTCGATTTCAGCACTGCAACCTGGGAGACAACTTCATGATGGTGTAGCTACAAGCGATTCGTTCACCGACAGCTCCTACCAGCGAGCCCCACTGCTATTGCCAACGATAGTGTGGGCAAGCGGATAGCTTCTCCAGCAAGATGCTTGGAAAACTTTACAGAGTCCACTTCTTTCAGATAACGACAGTCAAGGAAATTCGAAGAAGGTCCACCGAAAGCTTCCAAGCCTTTGTGGGACATTCTGACCCTCCTATTGTGTTCAGCAGATCCGGCACCAACGAAATAGTGTTGCGTTTGTTGCTGTTGCTGTGGATTTAACGGAAAGAGGGAGAGCTTTATGACCGGAACCAGTCGAAAACGGACTTCTCCCAGTTCTTGGCACCAACAGCTCAGGATTTCTAAGCAAACGGCATTCACAAGTCGCCTGATGAAAGGCAGTATGTTGACGATTATGGTGGGGCATATATTCTAAGTTGCTGACTGTGATGAAGAAGAAAAAAGGATTTTGAAAAAATTGAAAAATGGCCAAAGACGTTTCGGGCAACCTAGTACTCCATAATATGGGTTGCCTTTGGGACTAACTTTAAATAGTATCAAAGGAGTATGACATCGCTTTATGCACTGCAGGCACCACTGGAGTACTATTAGTATACTAGAGAGTATTACCACATTTCGCTCTGAGGAAACCAGTGGGAAAAAATTCGATATTACCATTCCACATTCTTCAGCATCCACCGAGACGCATCTTTGTAAGAGTTGCGTGTAAGCATCCTCACAGCCTCTGAAGAGATAAGAAAGGGAAACAAACTAAATAAAATAATGAGTGAATAAATAACACAGTAACAACAGGAATCCCATCTCACCTTCCAAGGAATTTTTAGACTAGGGAAGTTGAGTTTGTCTATTTATCGGAGATTTAGGTTCAATAAAATTGTACGCCGCATTTTTGTGGTAGTAGAGTAGGCGCAAAATGTGTGTACGTAGGGAGTGGTGGGTTGACGGACAACTTGAACTCGGACCTTTAAACCGCCTCCGTTTGATGCTTCCCATGCTCTCTCCGCGGATCCATCCTCTCTCCAAGGCTTGCTCCCAGGGCTACACCCATTCTCTAATCATCTGGGTCTCCGTCATTCGTGGCAGGACCATGGACGAAAATTCAAGTAGTCCGTAAACCGGACTGGTGACCACTGAGGTGGCATAACCAGACGCTTCGAACAAACTCGCACATCCAACTTTTCACGCATGTCAAGTAGCTGCTTTACTTCCATCCCCTGAATTGGCTACACTCTCTAACTCAGATTCCCCGATTCCTGTGGCACCATGGTAGCGGGCAGCAGTCCCCATCGTACATGCATTTCGCGGCTACCGCAAAAAAATGTGGTCTGCCCGTCCCACTAGTATCGAATTGCCAAAATTCGGATTGGCACGAGTTTCAGAGACAGCGGATAGAACAAGATTCACAACAACAACCCCTAAAGTATTTTATATCGCAGTCGGACCATGACATGATCTACAAGCAGCCGTTTGTTGTTGTTTTCCGTTACAATCGATGCCCCAAATAAAGACAACGATCGCTTGATTGCCGCCTTGATAACCCTCGATGAACAGCAGGTTTTCCTCAACCTGAGTGTAATTCTTCCAACTAACTCCTTGAACTTCCACTTCCCTCTCGCTTATCGGCCGGCATTGCTGTTTGTAATGAAGGGGTCAATGTCCACACGGGGGTTCATTTCACCTCCTCGCCGTAGGCTGGCTGGCGAACTCTGTTCTCTTGTCAATCGCCAATCAATCTTGTTGGTTATCGCCATTGCCAACGAACGTTGGCGTGTTGTGAAACGGTGTCGTAAATAGTTTGAGCAAGCATGTTCGAATTTCTGAGTAATCATCATTTCCTAGTGATCTTGCACCTTCGAGAAACGCTATTGTCAGCTGATATCACTTTTTTGCGGCCAACACAATCGTCTCGTACACTTGTCTGCAAAACTTAAGGACATTTACTAAAGGGTACAATCCTAACCAAGTGCCTTCGCTGTTCCTCCTACATATTATTTATTTATTTATTCTACTGTTTATTTACTGATTTACTCGCACCCTTCTTGCTGAATTCTTTCTTGTTTTCAATAACAGGTGGCTATTTGACACTACTTTTCGTCTCATATCACTTACTCTACATAAGTTAAATTCCAGATGATTGACATCTTCAGATAACTTTTGCGCCGTATTATTATTAATGGCACATTCACGTTCCAAACCTAACTTAAATATCAGTAACAATTGAGAAGAAGCGGAGAGTAAGGTTTAGTAGGCAGCGGTGGTTGCTCCTTCACCGGTATACGCCGTGCATTCGGATGCATCAATCCAAGGTCGTCGAGGTATTCTGGTGCAACAGTATCAGACCTTTTGCATTTGGACTTACAGAGCAGGTGTTGTTTTCCCTGCGTAAAAGCCTGGTGTCATCAGCCAGTGGTGAAGGGCCTTAGAGGCAAAATCTGGGTGTTCTAATCGAAATTAATTTATTTATTTATTGCATGCTCAGATGCGCTATTACCGAGATACACGCAGAT
>KZ345663.1:81498-91560 GCA_002352805.1 Teladorsagia circumcincta | reverse complement strand
TTTCCAAAGAGTAACAACGGTAGGGTTGAATCTGGTCCTGACCCGCACACACAAAAGATCTAGCTCACGGTCAATAGAGGGAAAATGCCAGCTCAATTATTATGAACATGTAAAGTATTACATTGAGTCACCAGTTTCGAGCTCCATTCCTCGCCGATGCAAAGGCAGGGGTTTTAAATAGGATATGCGGAATCAAAAATGGTCGACTTTCTCATTCTTGGAATGAAGTGTTGCTTGAATAAAGGTGGCTTCGTTCTGAACGTGATCGAAGGCTTCATTTGCCTGGGGATAGCCCCTACATATGCATCCCGTTTGTCGTTTGGAACAGTACCATCCAAGCAGATTCATCGACGACTTGAAGGGATATCTCACAAGTTCTCCTGGAGTGATCTAGTTGCGTTCTCTAACATACCAACATATTTTGCAATGACACTAAGTTGACTGAAGTATTCTGAATTTAAACAAAAATCGAACAGGAATATGGGACAACCAATAGTAAGCACCACGCTCAAGCCTAATAAAATGGAATTTAACGAATAAACATCGTCAGAGCTGATAAAAAAAAATCTAAACGAACTTCGTGTTGTTGACGAGCAATGTCAAGAAATGAGAGCTGTTCCTTCACTTTAATGAATGACTTCGGCCCTGCGCAACCCATCGTCGTTCCGAGACCCCCATTGAGTTTCACCACCACCAGACGATCCAGAATATCCTTTCTGAAGCATAAAGATCCAACGCAGATTTTTGATGTGGAAAGCATGAAGAACATGCAAAAATGTCAAAAAAAAATACAGCCACAGTAACGTCAGGAAATATTCGTCTAAATGATCTTCTGCGCATTATTTTTGACGGAAAGTATGGAGAAAGTAATACATAAAAACCGCCTTTGTAAATATATTCAAACTATTGTATGGATGTATTTGAATAGAATATTCCGAAGAAGGTATCCCGGTCAGAGTAACCACCAGCAGTTTATCTAGTAAGGTCGAATACCATCTAAACTAAACCACAGTACAGTGGAGGTGGGAAATGGTCGCCGGAACAGTTTTTTGCTCATTTTTTTCTTCATAAGTGGGCAAATCGATTTGGGGGAGGGGAGCATAAATCGCTGAGGTGAATACTAACTTTTGTTGCTACTATCTTTACGGGTAAACACAGTTAAGAACAGCAAATGAAAAATTCAGTAGTTTCAACATCATATCCTTCAAATTTTTATAAATTTTTATTGAGAAGCGCATCAAAGAGAGTCCACTCTGTCTCGCTACAGCAAGATCAGAACCTAAAAATAATGAGGAAGTTTTCTGAAAATGAAACTCAAATTTATTCTCGATTCCCGTAAAATAGGCGAAGTCTCAAAAGTGGTAGCTGGCGCCACTACCTAAGACAGGGTGGACGGAACCTCATGGTCAGATCGAGCCCATGTTGAGCAAATGAAGGCTCCCATGCCTCCGGAAGAATACTATAGTTGATAGAAACGTTGAATTGCACGCCAAACGGCTTTTGTAAATCTCGGTACGGTTCATGTAGGAGTTCAGAAGCGATTATTGTTTTGATAGAAGGACAGGTGCATCCAGAAAAAACCTTCATAACTAAACCGTTTCCATCTAATATTAAGTTTCGATTTCAAGATTCTTTCCAATTTTGAAAGATGTTTCCGGCCAAATGATAACCGAAACATTTTTAACCTGCTTGGGTCGAAATCAGGTAGATCGTCATAGTTCCTTTGCACTTTGTCGGAAATAAACTTCCAGCTTTTCCAATCGATGTAAGGCCTTTCGTCCAGAAATTGTCTATACAGGCGGCGAAATACTTCCGCATCGACACTTGTCACCTAGAATCGATCACATAGTTTTGTAAGATCATGAAAAATGTCTTTGGTGCAATGCTAGTATGGTGGGCACGCCAATTTTTTGAATACATAGGCGCGAGTTGTATGTACGCGGAAAAACTGTCCACTGCTATAACCTGGGCCCGTATGCTGAATGTTGGGTGGCGGCTGTGGTCCCCGACCCGCGATGCTGAATTTTGGGGGCCCAGCAGAGTTTCGTCGTAGGACCCCCGGGTTACTAGCCAATCCTTTAATTTTCTTTGGCTCTTTATTCTTCCTTTCACTATTTTAGATTACAGATCAGTTCACGTACACTGTGCTATACTGATCTAACGCACATACAGGAAGAGTAATGGTAGTATACAGGAAGAACACAAAGCCACAAAATTAAAGGATTGGCCAGCAACAGGTGGGCCCTGCGACGAAATTCTCCTCGGGTCCCCCACATTCAGCACCGCAGGTCGGGGACCCCAGCCCCTACTCAACATTCAGCATACGGCCCCTGCTGAGATGCTATGGCAGTGACTCGCACATTTCAACTTTTCACGCATGTAAGTCGACCCACTGCTTCACCCCTGCCCCACCCCATGAATACGCGTAAACCCTCTTAAATAAACCCCTGAATTGGCTAACTCGTCTGGCTTACAAATTGCTTGCTTCGTACTGAAGGGCGCAAAAGTGCTCCTTCTTCCCTACCCTTTCCTCCGCCCCCGAGGCTCGTGACATTATAGCAGTAGATACCAGTTCCCACTTACATGCATTCCGCGCCTACCGTGTTCAAAAAATCGGCGTGCTCACCCGACTGGCATTGCACAATTCCCTCTATTTCCACTCTTTCGTGGAGCGGTAGTATAGTGCCTAAATTTTGTAGAATTGACTATGCAATTATTGAGAACTGACAGAGTTCATTTCTTATTTTACTTTTTCCTTTTTTCACTTGGGTGGAATCTCCACTTCTGAATGTCAGTGGCAGTTGGATAGGAAATAATATAAACAAGGTTCAATGGCATAATTGACCCATAATAGTCTGAGTTGTATAAATGACATAAAACGCAATATATGTGGAAATTTTAAGTGCATTATGGTTAACAAGAAACACGGGAATATAACTCATAATATTATTGATTGTTGATTTGATTTGATTTGTTTGTTTTATTTGTTTGTTACGCGATCTCCAAAACTTTAAAAAATGATAAACTTGCCTTGTCCTTATTTCGTGAGAAAAAATCGTCCAGTTTCTGGATCAATTCAGTCTTTTTCTCGGAAGAAATTTGCATTATCGAATACCAGAGAATATTGAGCCAGTGACGAGCAGGTGTCCACGGAACTTGAGAGGCCGCTCTAATGGCCGAAGATGCGCAGTCGAATGGTCGATGATTC
The DNA here is from genome assembly GCA_002352805.1 of Teladorsagia circumcincta. Taxonomy (NCBI): domain Eukaryota; kingdom Metazoa; phylum Nematoda; class Chromadorea; order Rhabditida; family Trichostrongylidae; genus Teladorsagia; species Teladorsagia circumcincta. Next base: position 88,352 of record KZ345663.1, on the reverse strand, counting down.
GTTAGATAATGTCAAGGGCAAGGTTCACGAACGTGGATCGCCGGCTCGCTGCTGACCACCCTTCCTTTTGGTTGATGATTATTGGTATAGGTAGATACACTTTAATAGCTTCAATACCATACATTACAGTCACTCAATCAGCTCAGCAAGATTGAAAGCAGGCATTTCTAGAAATATGACAGCTATGATCGTCTTCAGACCGTTCAAAAAACTTATCAATTGATTTCTCTTGGTAGGCCTGCTGCGCCGCCCCTTGTGTCGAACAAGGAAAGGACAATAATAAGTCCACGCGGCTGTTTGGAGTGACATGTGTACCACCTGATGCTCCGGATGCTGTCTTCAAACATACACTAGCGGTCAGAAGTTTGGAAACTTTTTTGTTTTTGACCTAACGCAGGCCCAGTCAACGTTGTCCCAAATTCAAGTATTATATACAAAATGAAATGCAGAATGCGATGTGCTACTCGATAGTTTCTTGAAATCGAAAACCGTTTTTCAAAAAATACGACTTTTTATTAGAAGTGGTGCGTCAAAAGTTCGGAAACTCCTCAACTCCAAAGTGTATTTGGCTTAGTTGCTCATGGATAACCATGAAAAATTAGCATTTTGTTGAGCAACCCTAAAATTTCATGACAGCGTTTTATTGATATTGAATCGATCAGAACATCATTTTAGGACTGTTGAAGGCAGAATTCAGGACCAATTTATGTTGTAAATCCGCTCAAATATGAAAATAAGGATGAGAGGTGGACTGCGAGTACCGAAAAAAAGGAAAGAAAGTCGTAAAACAGGAAATACGAGCTTTCTTGCTCTATGGTGTGGAGAAGTCGAAGACGCAGACATGGAGATGAGAGAAAATGTGAGTCGCAGCGAGCGCAAGAGAAGGGCTAGTAAGGAGAGCATAGCAGATCAACGCGACGACGCAGACAAGAAATTGAACGGTGGGCGGACCATGTTAGGTTTGGTGGAGCCTGTTAGAAGTTCTTAACTCCGAACGTCTTAGTGACGCGTTTCAATGCGCGAAGGTGGCGCTACCTCTGCAGAAGCGGACCACACACCTCTGTTCAGAGTAACGACTACTTCAGTGAGGCTAAGCGTGGAGCTCGCCTTTAAGTTGAAGCCCACACTTTGTGAGAAATCAAATTGTTTGATGGGGTTCTCTCCTTAGATGTGACGACATGCCAGCTCTTTCGTGAGGTGCAGAGCTCGGTTTTAGTTCAGATTCTGTTCTGACAAGCTATGCAAAGCGTTGTATTCTTCAGTCTACAATCTTTGTACTTGAACCAGCCCCCATTCCAACTGACACTAACCATAAGAGCTGGGAATCGCCGGATGGTCGGACACATCGTCATCTGTAACAATACTTCCACTATTTCTGACTGTTGAAATCTGATGCCTCAAACGGGGCTTCCATTCAACAAACACTTCGCAAAGTAACACCATCACTTTCAGGGAGGCAGAAATCCCACTAGTCGCTGTGCCCAAATTTTTACCTCTCGCTTTCGGTGCCGCTTAGCCAACAGTGCGCGGAAGCGAGTGTTGGGCCATCTAGCAATTGCTTCGTGTTGGGACTCCTTAATTATTATTCGCCTGGTCCCGGCCGACGTGTTGCTGCACTCGGACTTTCATTTGACGGGCAAGGAAACTCGAAAAAATCATGCTCTTGGATGGGGAAGTGAACAACAGGGATCCACCAACTACCCTTTGAAGTCCGTCGAGGTAGGGTCATTTTCTCTGTGAGAATGTTTTTTTTTTGTGAAGAGCCCACATTCACTTTGCTTGGACTTCGATAAGACTAGAAACTCTTAATAATATTGCTTCCGTACGACTTGAACTACTTAGAAACCATTTCAATTCCATAACCCGATCTGTAGGTTTTGAAAAAACTCCTATAGAAACGATGTTTCCTTTTTACATAACTTCATTTTAAAATTACACAACACTCAGTGATTGAACTAAATTAGAAAAGAGTACGAGTCATTATGATGAGGGAAACAAAAGGTTTCCATACTTTTGACGCGCGATTTCTTGAAAAATACCGTATTGTTCGATTACGATTGTAGATTTCGGGAAACTATACTATATCCCTAACTCACCGTCTGTCTCACATCGCCTACCAGAGAGTGCGAGAGAGAGAGTGTGTGTGTGTTAGCGGTGATAAGTTCAGGAATGATGAAGCACGCCTAACGCCCCGATGAACGAATAACCTTGGGTCCCATCACGCAGGCTCTAGTGCTTTTTTCTTTCGGCAATTTCTTCAAACCTGCACCACCCACCACGACTACTTCTTGTAGGCTGCCTTTTCGTCATAAACTCCGCCTTCAAGTTATAGCGTCTTTTCAAGGTTTTGTGACTTTAGACGGAAATTATGCGCGTGGTGTAGCCAAAAAACAACCCCATCATGTTGGTTACACTTCAGGAGCCGTAAGGTATGCTCTCCTGTTCGGGGCTGGGACGTCCCGATTCGGGTCACCCCGACTATGGCGTCCCCGAAAGCAGCCGTAGGGTATGCTCGCTGGGCGTCCTATTGTTAGGGGAGTCAGCCATACAGGGGCTCTTCGGGGCTGGGGGCCCCGATTCGAATCTCCTCGACTATGGCGTCCCCGAAAGCTTTCGGGGAGTGCAACCGTACCGAAATGGGGACCCTGCCCCGAACAGGAGAGCATACCTTACTGCCCCAGCTCTCATCCCTACGGAAAGACTTCTGCTCTCCACACAACAAAAAATACATGAATAAAACGAATATTTATTTTAATACTACAAGGAATCGACTTCATACATTCACCCGTGTTAGCATTTTGACAGCAATTTTTTCGCTTCATGTTGCATTTCGCGTTCAGATTCATCATTAGGTGTTAGAGCGAGTAATTTGCTAAGGAATTTCTTCGCATTCACCTAAAAATAGACGATTGGATGTAATGAACCTCGAAAGAATACCAAAGAAAAAACAATCAATAAAAACACTCACCTTGTCACCTTTAGCATGATATATACGTGAGATAAATAGTAAATTCTCTATCCAATCTGGTTTAATTTCATAAGCTGCCAAGAAGTCTTCCAATGCTTCTTCAAAGGTGGCTGTAGGAGGTTCAGAGTAAAACACTGCTGCTGCCTGAATGAGGTAACTTTATACCTAATTCTTAAATTAGTCAAGAATGAAGATCTAACCTTCCGTTCTATCCATGAAAGACTAGCCACAGAGTGAGCAAATCGTCCACGCAGATGTAACAACGCAAAATCCTTGGCGTCAACGGCCAAGGCTTTATCCAGCAGCTCCTGAAAAAAAAATAACTTTGTGCAATGATTGAGGCGAAGTTTTTGTGTCGAACAATTTGAAAGCAGGTTCGGAACGCTCTAATTTCTTTGGTTCTATGAATTTTTCTTGAAAAATGTAGTGTAAACCTCAATGTGCAGTCACAATGCACAAAAACCAGAAATGAGACTTCCCTTCTTCAAAAATCGCAAATACAAAAGAGCTGAAGACATAAAAGGCGCTTTACCCATGACGCTCGCCCAGTCGAAGCCTCGAAGCTACACATTATGACAGGAAGGTTGGACATTTCGGGAAGCCCTCTACTCTGTACCCTGGGTATTCACATACGCGGAACTAACGTTCTTCAGATCCCAGCGTATTCGACGACCATTGGACTGTTACGGCCGATTTAGGCAAAACTGTGCACAGATGTGCAGGAACTCGCCAAAGCAACAACTTTAAATGAGGGTCGACAACCTATAGTGTTGGTAGGATAGGGTAGCCTGTGACCGTTATCCCAGTTCGCAAGTGCATACAATGGCAGTAAAGCCTTCAGCTGAGCTAATGACGGCTAACGTGAGCTAATGGACGAGGTACATCGCGCCCATGCCATGACATGCAACGTGGATTATGACCTAGCAGCTATTCAAATACGCGCAGGTTTATGGAGCCATGGAGCAAGCAAGATCAGATCACCCGTCCACAGACTTTCCTACTTTTTTGAGGAATACATGAACTCATTGATTGAAGGGTTCAGGAGGACGATTACCTTGTTAGAATCTACCCCCTGCACGTCTTTACAGGCTTGATGGGTCTCGATTTGCTGCAAAAGCTCCTAATTGGTTGTGATCGGAGAAAAAGCCTCCAAGTAACGCGTACTGTCATTAGTTGCACAAAATATGCACCCAGATAACTGCATTTTAGTAGATGTCATTTCGACTTCAGTTGACCTCGCAAATTGACTTACACAACTATTCTCTAGGGGTTCTTAGGCGTTCACCTTCACCATCAAGAGTCACACCTCACCATATATTCGCAGGACACTCCCACTACTGTACAGGGTGGCCAGAAATTACGGTAACAAGGGTCGCCGCATGAATGTTTGAAATCATAACGAGATAATTTCAACTGTAGTATTTAGAGCACTATAAAGGCTCTCAAGAGAAAAGCCCACGGGCCTAGAAAAGCCCAATTCCTAAATGCCTGCCTGGGATGAAATCGCTGTTTACCAATAACACGCTGCGATGAATGGTTTGCCCGGACTATGTACTTCGCTTCTTTTTCTGTGCGACATCAGCTAATTTGGACAGTGACCCTGTCCTTTATTCCTTAACATTCACATAATAGTCGCGCCTTCCAATTGCCATTTACATGCCATAAAGATTTCCTTTGATCACTTTATCTTGTTACCGTAATTTCTGGACCTTGAGACAGTCAAAACCAGGAGCACGCCCAGCGATTTATGTTTTCAAAAGGGGTGCAGCACTGGAGACATCCATCGCTATAAGCTAGGATAAAAAGAAGAAGTCAGAAACTTACTTTGAATTTACCTCCCTCTTGGATTCTCTCCTTCGTTCCCAAATAGTCCGTTGACTGTCCAGTCATAATGGCTGCCCATTTCAAAGCATCAAAATCGTTTTCATCCGCTTCGTGACCTTCCAATCCGTATTTTTTGCCTAGAAGGAGTTATTAGTTAAAGTGCTAACAAGTACAATACAGAATTACACGGAAAGTGCAAGAAATATTGATTAGGCTTACAAAAACGGCTATACTACAGAAAGGAAGAAAATTGGGCTTGAAATTGAAACTAAATGGTAATTCCAACTTCTGTCACTATTTACGGTAGACAAAGCAGTGAACAATGAATCCTTTTCTCCTGCTGCGAATCCTAAGGCACGACCTACCAACTCTAACCTTCAAGTATTCCACTGTTACCTCCTACTTTCGCTTTAAATCGATGACGCGAGGAGGAAAGGGGAAGACGGCGAGAGGGCTTTTCATGAGAAGAGCTTCCTATGAAACGCCCTTTCGCCCTAAGCCTTACGGGGGGGGGGGTGGGGGAGGAGGAGAGACGTCAGGGTGGGTGAGCAATGCTCATTTTCTACGGAATTCCTGTCTCTCCGAAAAAAAACTCCAAACGATACAAAAATTCCAAATATCCCAAAAGTAATTAGAAAAGATTGCGGGAGATTCCAAAGTTCTTTCCAAATTGTTCCTTAAGACTTTGAATTTTCATGAAGTTTTTTTGGAATATGGAGTTTTCATAAACTTTTGGAGTTCTTTTGAGATGAAATTTCGGTGCCTGTTTGAGTTATTCACCAAGGTGAGCCTCCTGTACAGCACAGAAAATTTTCGACCTATCCACCCTATGCTACTGTTATTATTCACAACAGAGTGAGGGAGACAGGCAGAGAAAGCAGCTGCCAGAAATACGTGCTCTAACAAAATCATTATACATGCCACATCATCACTAGCAGCAAAATTTTAAAATCACTTCAAATAACTCGCCAGCATCTACGACTACACATAATTTAAGCAAAACAAAGCAAGCAATTGCGACTGAATTCACATACCTTCAAAGATTAGTTCCTTTTTCTTTGCTTTGTCTGTTGTGCGACAAGCGAGTTCATGACAAAATTTAGCCAGCCGCCATAAGACCACGGACGATTTGTCACCACTTTCGTACCGCTAAAGCATACGCATTAGTTGCTCACTGTATCTCAGACAGCCAGTTAGAGTAGTTAGCCTCCAGGTACCACGTAAAACAACAAGAAGTTGACCTTCTAACGGATAACAACTCTCCCTTCAATTATCGGACTCTATCCTCTTTTTTTGCGGTCTTCAGGACTTCTTGGAACCGAGTTATGGAGGTTTTAGCACATCCGCCCACTTTGGTGCGTGGCACGCCCACAAATGGCAGTTTGTCTGCTTTCCTGTGTCCACTCTAACCCCTTTTACCTTGGAGCGAACTCCGCCCACATTAGTGCACGCCCCACCGACCAGTAATTGTTCACCACTCTTTCGTTGTTGGACTTGATCCACTTTTTTCCCAGTATCCAGGACTTCTTGGGACCGAGTTAGTTTTTGTGGATAGCTCCACCCACTTTTTGCGCAAGCCATGCCCAGCTGTATATCTTGACTTCTCCTCCAAGGCGGACAGTACAGCTTTATTTCCGGCCTCCTCGACTTCTCGGAGCAGAGTTACACGTTTGCTAAAAAACTCCGCCCACTTTGACTTTTGGCCTCTCCTTCTCTGAACTCTAACCGCCTTTTTCCGCTTTCTAGCTTCTCAGAACCGAATTATCAGGACTTGTAGGAACTGTCCACTTTGAGGCACGCTCCGAATATTGTAGGCGGGCCTCGCTCACGTCATGTATCCTGGAAATACCTTAGCCATTGTTTCCCTTTGCCAGCAACTTCTCGACCGTAAGAGAACAAACACATGGACAGACTTGATGATCGCTCAGGAAGATAAATGAATGTCATGTGAACATCCACACGGCTACAGTGGAAATGAAGCCACAACAAACCCCGAAGCGATGCGACCGCAACAAGAAAGAAATGATCTCCATATTTTCCTGTTGAACCGGATGAGATCCTA
>KZ345662.1:108002-120001 GCA_002352805.1 Teladorsagia circumcincta | reverse complement strand
GGCTGCTTTAGGGGACGCCATAGTCGGGGTGACCCGAATCGGTACGTCCCAGCCCCGAACAGGAGAGCATACCTTACGGCCTAGAAGATTTTCCATGGGAACATGGTGTGCGGTTCGAACTCAGCGACGCCCTCGACGGATCGTGGGCCATTACGACCTTATCCAAAACTCAGGTGGAAAGGGGTCTTACATGGCTATAGCGACTGTCAATGGGAGACTGTCCACCACTGAATCGATTTAAGAAATAAGGCAGCTGCTATAGGCTGGAGTAGTTAAAGTAAGCCTCCTTGAGTTCGATGTCTAGTTCTTTTTTCATCAATAAATAAGTTGTTTGTGATGCGAGACAAATTGATGTGGACTTACTTCGCGCCCGTTCAGCAGTGTAATGCATCACTTTCTTCACATAATCGAGCGTCATCTCCATGACATCAGTAACGAAATTTATTGTCAGGTCATCAAAACGATTGACGACATTCTGAAAAATTTTTTCTCATGTAAGGAGATTGGAAGCAAAGACTGGGATTTCTGAACGGAAAAGAGCTCTAGATACTGTAGCGGTCAATAGTGTTCACCATAACCGTACCTCGAAGATAATTTTGTTTTCACCTGAGCAATTCCCTTCAAGTATCGATATGGTTGTTCTTTGGTATTTTTTAGTCCTTGACTCTTGAGCTCAAGACATTGATAGAAAAGTCTCCAATTTATTTCGGTTCTCTTTTGGAGAAAAGGAAAAGGATGTACGGAGAGCGCGTTTCCGCGAGCACTTCTGAACGCTACTGTACGGGGTGGACGCAAGCGAAGACCAGCACCCACTTAGCGCCACGACTTAACAACGCTGGTCGGCTAAGGCTAAAGAATTCACTATATGCTCCGTGCACTTCCATACCCCCCGCTCACAGATCAGCGCTATTTCGCTTCGCCATACTGAAGAACGGGCTTTACTTTCGTCCTTGTTGGCGGTTTCTTCCAGTTTTTTTTTACTACTGGCTTTGCATCATATCCCCACTGTCACTACAAACACATAATTCAGTGCTGGATCCCTTCCTCAAGGATTCCACGATAAGGTTGGGGTTCGGATTAAGGGAAGCCTTCATAGTACAGAGCCAGGCGGATCCACCAAGGGTGCGGACCGACACGCAACTTGCAGCGAAGGGTGTGCCCCTCGGCGATCCTGCGCCCTATCGTTGCTGCACGCCCATCTCCTAGTCGTTTGGCTCTAGCCGCCTGACAGACAAGCGTGAGCGTTGATGAGGTCAGCACCGATGAGATACGCACAAATCAAATGGAGATCCTATCCCTTTGATTCCCGGTTGTTTTTTTGTTTTTTCTGCGCCCTGCATAACTGACCACCTCTATCCTGAATTCTGGTGACATGCTTTCCCACTGTAAATTCCGCGTTTGAGTAAAGAGGTTGGCCGCAGAAGTGCACACAACGTGGATGTCCTGCTGCTTGCTGCGAATTCTGACGTCATACTCAATGGAGGACTCCGCGATAAGAAAGAATGTCGAAGAAGGAGAAAATTGCCCAGTGGGGAGACAGGCGAACCTCCTGAGGGTGTGGACTGACACGCAATCGGCAGCGGTAGGTTTGACCTAGGTGATCTAGCATGGAGCACTCTTGGCGCGTACGGCGATCCCCGCCTACCTACTATCTAATCACTCGCCGCAGATCTATACGGAGCGAATGATTAGATAGCAGAGAGCGTTATATCGAAGAGGGCACAACGGTAGGACTCGGATCAATGCCGAGATCAAGGGGGAAGAAAAGGGTTCCATTTTTCGGGTTCTGAGCCGTTTCTCATAGTTCTTCCTTCTTTCTGGTACCACTCAGCTTCCCTAACGTAATTTGGAATGGGTGCTTTTCATGGTAAATTCTGCCTTCAAGGGGGAGTGGTTCTCTGCCACGATCTCACCGTTCTTTCCCCTCTCTGTCCTGGAAACTAACCTGCAGGTCGTTCTTCATGGCTTTACATGAGGAGTCGTAGTCACCGACATTCGAGTAAAGCAACGCGAACTGGTCCCATTGAAACGCCAGTAGTATAGATCGTACAGCTATTCCAAGGCTGTAAGGCAAGCAATTGATATCAGCATTATGTCTTGCGCTACCAAGTAGACTGATGCGTGTAGCAGCCTAAGTATGGAGTGGCCAACTGTTTTGAAAACAATCCAGTGTTGTAGATGTAGTTCTAACCCTGGACGGATTTACATTCCAATCTTCCTTACAAGGGAAGGATCGCAGGTCGAAGTGACCATTTGAAATGAAACCTGTACCCACAAATGTGCTTTCGAACCTGATCTCAAATCTGTCTTCCAAATTTGCGGAACGATCCTCTGAGCAGAGTTGGAAAGGCGGTTTCAAATAAAAGCTCACTTGAAGACTGACTGGTAGACTGAGCAGAGCAGGTGCGGCTTGGTCAAGGGGTAGTGCTGGCTGTTTGTGTTGGTGGGACCATGGCTCGGATCTAGCTCCGCTCGAACTTTTTGCACTTTATAACTATGCCTGTTTCCAGTTTAAAGAACTACATATTTATTGTTGATGCTTGCGGTGTGTACAACGCTGTCACGTGTTTAAATGGGTTCGCCTCGAGCATCAACTATTTTCGTCATAATTTTTGCGACTAGCTATTTATGTTGTAGTGTTTCTACGGCACGGAAGGGAAGTAGAAACACCCCGATACGTATAATAATAAAAATTGGCCCCAGAAACCCAATTCAAAAAACCCAATTCAAAACTATGCCTGTGGGCCATCATGACATTTGCCCATTTTCGAAAACATGGCCGACAATCAGTCATTAGTATTATCGCTAACAGCGAGCGTGTACTTGGGGAACACGTTGTGATTATTCGGATAACGTGAGCTTGTAGGATAGTTACGTATATGTGTTTTCGCAACTATACTGAAAGTCTAAATCCATCGCATGATTGGATTCTGTCAGTGGGGTGATGGATAGATGACCAACCCAAATTTTCGGCGTTGAACCAAGATTTTGGATTTGGATCAAATGTTGTCGAAAGGGGTAGTACAGCGCGCTGAATACGAATATCAGCTCTGTTTGCTACGAACGGGCTTCATGCGAGCGCTAGGGGTACCTGAGTGGTCACTTGCAAATGGCACGCACACTTGTTCGCAGCTCCTCGCTACTTCTTTACACTTTAATATGGGCAAGCACTGATGACCTAGCACGGTAAGTGTCTCCTAATTATGTATTCAGCAAAAGCAAAAGTTGGAACTCGCCGAGAAGTCGATCTCACGGCCTCCAGCCCGTCGGCCCAGCCACTGCCACTGCACTATCTCGCCACGCTTTAAAACTATGTGAGGAGAATCGTTCAGCAAATTTGGAGGGCAGATTCGAGATCAGCGTCCATAAATACATCTAGTAGTGCACAACTCATTTCAAATGGCCACTTCGACCTGGCATCCTTTCCTTGTTACACCCCTCATCTTTTATGATCGCAGGACTGACTATATCTAATCATTTATGCATGCTCACCTGAAAGAATTCACCGACAGCACGCCGGTGGTTGGAAAACGATTGACATTATCAATCACTGACGACGTGCTAAGACCCCATGTAAGGATTGGAACGTTGTAGTAAGCAGATATGATGGCCGAAGTAATAGTTGCTGAAACAAGTAATACAATCAAAACATGTATACATGTAACATGTATACAATGTATATCATGGACGTGAAACAATCGGTCTCATACGCTATACAGCCTCGGGAAGTGCATTTTACGCGCCATCTTCTATTTTATTGAGATTTGATAGGATTCCCATAACTTTCACTGTGTCAAAGGCATGGCCCAAGATTGAAGGAATCTTCCACGGAAAGCTGGCCATTCTTATCTTGTGTATAGGTGCTAGGCATGGTCATTGGAGACCATATACAAACTTTGAACTGAAAAGCATGAAACACCCAAAAGATACATCCCCATCGGGAGGCTCTACAAGCTGGACCGGGATGGACCAGTGGGCGGGTCGATGATTTTCTTTTCACAACGTATCACTTTACACATGGCAGAGCTAACCATGCACTCTGTCACAGCGGCACTTCATCTCCTCCCAAAGCGCCACTTTACTGGCTCGCTCGGTGGGAAAAGTACTTTAAAGGCAGAATTTACTATGAAAACTCAATCCATTCCAACTTACTGTAGGGATGGTAAGTAATACCAGAAAGGAAGTGGAACCATGAAAAACGGCTCAGAACCCGAGAAATGGGACCCCTTTCTTTCGCCTTGATCTCGGCATTATGAGACTCCCATCGCTGTGCCCTCTTCAACATAACGCTCTCTCTGCTATCTAATCGATCGCTGCGTACAGATCTGCGGCGAGTGATTAGACAGACGGTGGGCGGAGACAGGCGGACCCGCCAAGATTGAGCCCTTCTAGCTCTCTGAGGTCAAATCTGCCGTTGCCAGTTGCGTGCCTGTCCGCATCCTCAGGATGTTCGCCGCTCTCCCCACTAGGCAATTTCTCCCTAACTCGACCTTCGTCCTTTCCGTGGAGTCCTCCTTTAAAAGAAACTTAAAAGAAACTCTAGGTGTTAAACGAAAAGAAAAAACCCTCAACTACGTCCCGAACAGGGCACCCTTCTCTTTCAACTGTATTACGCCTTGGAAAAGAGGAGGGATGTCTATGGACGAGCTCCATGAACTATGCTGCAGCGCTAATGCCGAGACGCAATGCTGCTAACGCTGTCGCAACCGCAGCTGCGCTCTTCTCGCGGTGCAGGCGTGGCACCCGATAGCGGAAGGTGTGGCTTGCGGGTCAAGGTGTGGATTCCAGGTCCAGCGAACTTCTACTGCGTTTGTCGCACAATTTGAATCCGCAGAGGGATCAGGACATAAACGCTTGCCCGCCTGTCTACCACGTTTTGGTATGGAACATATAAACCTGGCTAGTACCACACCGTGCCTTTAACAGAAACCTCGAGCAGCTGCTTGAGGGGTATCAGAAGATTTAAAGCAAGTATCTGCCCTGCTACATAGAAAAGGAGAGATTTGTGAACCAAGTAGTCCTACTGCCTCGTGCTTATGGAAAACTAACGATCACTGCATGTGGGTCCGATGATGACATTCACTTGGTGTTCCTTGATCAGTTTGAAGGTTCCTCCGGCGGCCAACTGCTCGTTGCATTCGTCAAATAGTATAGAGAACCTAAAAGGAATTTGGGTGAGGGTAGAATATGACAGCGTAAGTCAAGTTTCTCATAAAGCACTCTTTAGAGCACAGTAGGGTATGATTTCTATCTTCCTCGTCACTGAAAGAGTTGTCAGAGCCAATTCGAACGCCCGAGCTTATGCGAGTAGCGTCTATGGTGAATTTTCATTTCCTGATCGACCTTCAGTTTAGGCAGACGTCACACTTTGCAAATCGAACGATTCGCTAGCGACAGCGGTCTGTCGCGGCCGGTGAATGGCTCTGTTGGCTGGTCGACGCGATCGCGCACGCAGGTGACTTTGCGAATCGCCCGATGGAGATCCTTCGGAGAAGAAGACGTCAGATGTGGTAGAACGAGTTCCAACAGAACACTTCTGTGCACAACCCTTCCATTCATGGGCGGGTTCTGGAGAAACTAGCCAGTGGTAAGCATCACCATCAATAATCACTTCCGCTTGTTCCATTCAAGTCAAAATCTCAATTTCACTATGAAATTCGCTCTCAGTAGTATTTTGACTATCTGAACACGAGCATCACGCTTGGAGTGAAAATGTTTCGCTGGTACGCTGCGTGTGCTGGAGTGCCGCATACTTAGAGGAAGAAAGTGCGAAGAGAAATTCATCTAGAACCAAACCAAACCATTGGGAGAAGAAGAAAGATTCATGAAACTCAACTTTCTGATAATGTTTTACGAAAAAAAGAAAGGGTGGACTACATTCCCTGGCATCGATCTTGCAAATCCGTCTCTTTAGCCATGGGCCATTCCGGATGCGGGAGTTCGACCTGCGCGGCGACTGAGACGGTTTACGGACTACTTGAGCTTTCTTCGATGGTCCTGCCGCGGGGCTAGAACTCAGACCACTAGGAAGCAGCGCCTAGCTCGGATCCATTCACAGAAGTGAGAGCCCTAGACTACACCTTGGAGAGGAGGGGGAGTCCGGGGTGGTTAGGCCAATTACAATGTGGCGGAAGTTCGAATGTGTGAGATCACAGCTTTCATGAGCCGCTTTTAGGTCTAGGCGAGAAAGCGCAGGCAGAAACATCAATCTCAGGAGGTTTGAGTTCAAGTAGCCCGTAAATGCAAGGCAGGATACATGCCGCCGCGTCGCGGCGGAGTTTGCTGCGCGTGACCCCGCACGCGATCAAATGTCCGTCGCTAGGCCATTCTATCCCCTGTGGCAAAAAAAACCTCGAAGGTTTTCTCGTTGAGCAAATATGGAAAACATATTCGAAATCAGCCTCGGAAGATGCACCACGCGGTCTCCATCTCAAATCAAGGAGCCCCTTCGATCTACCAATTTTCCCTTGTGAGTTCACTCCCAATTATTCCATGCGGTGTTGGAGTTTTCGGTTGAGGTACAGGAGGGATAGTGAGATCGACCGACAATAAAACAATGGCAGGAAAAATCAACAGTGTTGGATTAATAGTCGAATTAACATCCTTCTCTCTCACATGAATGCTGGGTTGTGAACAAAACTTTCGACCCAGGCAGGACTAGAGCCCGCGGCTCTCGCTTTCCGGGCAAGTGCGCTACCAGTTACGCTACCGAAGCACCATTTCATCCCAACTCAGCTTTTCATGGTGTACGTACCACGCGGTCTTCATCTCATTTCAAGGAGCCACTTTGATCTACCATTTTTTCCCGCTTGTGACTTCACTCTCAATCATTCCATGCTTATCAAGATTCTGATGGCTGTCGAGAGAATACGTTTATGAATATCTTCACCGCATCGCTCGACTATGATCTTGGTTTGATCTTGCAAAAGTCGGTGCTGTACTTTTCCAGCGAGTAGTTGAGGATCATGGTTCCTCAACTTGATCTCCAATGTTGCAAAATGACCAACAATCACATGAAAAAACCTTATGACTTACTGGTAATCATATGCAGGCAGTAGCTGCTCCTTCTTGATGCGATCTTCCGCAATTAGCACAGCAGAGGCAGAAGTTCTGGAAATAGGTGCCCCATTAGGACTATTTCACACAACTGTGAACTGATTTAATTTTATCTGCTTCAAGTGCTTCCATTTCAATGGTTATCGTAATGACATATTCCTGAGTCGTAACAGCACATTCCCCAATTGGATAAGTATGTGTTACTGGTATCCAAAAATGAAGGTATTTTTAATGACTGGTCAACTCGTAATACAAATGAAGCATATGAAGCACCTAAGAAAGTTGAAATCCCACTCGCGCTCATGGAATGGATAGGGCTTTGTATCTAGCGAGCTGGTTCCACCTCCTTACTGTACTTTACTGCATGTTATCATGTCATGGCCAAGGGAGTTGTGTTTCAAACTTTTTTTTTTTCGGGAACATAAGACTTCAAATAAAGTCACCTGTAGCCAATTGCGGGTTCAAGTTCTGTGACATTATTAACGAATAGCAGACCAACTTTGATGATTTCGGCTTCGGTAACATAATTCAATGACCATATCTGGAAAACACTGATTCTCAAGTTGGTTCATTTCACGACAGCTATACTTTTTTCGGATGTGCAAACGGTTTCCCATGCTGTTAGAATCATCCAGTTGGTTTCATGGGTTTTATAAATCTGTAGGATGCGCATGAGAACGTCTGGCTTTCTTACCAAGCACAAGTTTGAAAGAATTCTTGAATTCACTTGATTATTCAATTTATTGGGTTGGTCCATAATTCCTGGCCGAATTTTTTCGGAATCAATTTTCTTCATGTCAAATCGGTGTCATTACGTAATAAGTTAGCATATTGAAGGAGATATCAGTACCTCTAACTAGGATGTTTCGGAAGAAGTGGGGTAACTATGTAAGCAGGGATCGAAATAAATCAATGAACAAAGCAGGTGATCATGCTCAATGATCACTTAGAAAGGGACCTCACAAGGAGTGCAGTAAGCAAGACCAACGCTGTGTTTGCCTTTGCTACTAATCGGGCACTGAGCTATTGGCTTGAAAGCATTGGCAAAGACGATACACGCTTCGAAGTTCGATCTAATCCTTGGCCACCACTCACTTCCGATGAGGACCCATTGCGCCATGAATCGAAAGTTCATCCAGACGCTACTCCTGAGATTTGTAGCAGACGCCTGGGCAAAGCCGATGCAACACCACAAGCTGTCTGAATGGAAAGGGCTGTAGCAGAATGAAGTTCAATGAAAACGGCATGCATAAGACCTGACCATCTGCAGAAATTTCATTCTGCGCCCAAATAGCCTGGATTTTCCCTAGTCGGTCACCAGTGGAGATGAGTCTTGAGTCCACTACGACAACAACACGCGGCACGCCTTATGGCTATCTCGCTGCCTGAACCCGCCGTCACACCCGAAACCCGAGCTCTTTCATCAGAGAATATCACCCCCAATTTGTAGGATTCGCCGGGTACCGCGCTTTGAGAACCACTCCATATTATACAGACAACCACTGCGAAGATACCTCCTGAAGTTGGCCGCATCAGTGCGAGAGAACCAAACGTCTCGAAATCTCCTTCCTCCCAATGAACGCCCGACCTCACATTGCGAAGATAACTCGCCACCTTCTGAGGAGAACTGGCTGGATCGCGATACCGCATCTATTGTATAGCCCTAACATTACTTCATCATACTATCCCGTTCCCGATGCCATGAAGCAGAACTTTCGAGAGAAAGGGGTTACTGAACACAATCATCCCAAAAACGACCTCTCCGAACTCTACATCCCATAGCTTCACTTATTTCGAGAGGAATGCATCTAGTCCCTTCCTAGCAAATGGAAGCATATCAGCGAATACGAGGGTGGTTATCTTGTCGATCAGTTGTTCTACAGGGAAGAAAATAATAGAACAAATAAAAGTGTCGAAATTCGGCCAGAAATTATGGTTCAGCCCAAAAACAGTTGGAAATACGGAAGTTCCAACTAGTTCATAAAACAACAATCTTGAGAGGAAGGAATGGTCACTTACCAGAAAACAAAATCGCAGTGCAGGATGTCTCATAGTGGGCTACGTGACTGACATCAACCACGAGAGAGGTATATGTGTGGTGAAGCCTTTGGTTTTCTTCATGAATACTATAAAGGACATTCTGCTGATATGGTAGGTTTCGGTGTTAGGAAGCCTTGTCGAGACAGTCAGGCGATTGACGGATTAGTGCTTATGAAGAATCACGTCTTACATAGTTCCGCGAGATGTATTGGGTTTGTTTTGAGGGGGAACTGCTTTTCCATTTTTGTTCTTGTTTTTCTTTCAGTTTTCAACGTTCGTTTCACTAACATATGTACCATAAGAGTATCAATCTGCAGTACCGCGCCAGTAAAATCTAACCAATTTCTATCCAATCTGCTCGGCCGATTCTCCTGTTCACCTACTTTTAATCCCCTGATTTCGAATTCAATATACAGTGGTGGCCAAAAAAAGAAACTCCGCTTATGACGCATATCAACAAGCTTTAACTCGCTCAGGGACCCAGTGCTGGTGGAAAATTTGCGGTGAAATATTCCTTAGATGTACCCATTTAAGCAGAAGCAGACCCTCCTACATTAGTCTCACCTTCCTCAGAATATGACGTCATCTACCATCACCATCTCGCTCAAAGAGGCCTCGCGTTATTGCTCCTGCCTGAAGCTCCTTCATAAATTTTATAAGCGGTCGATTGATGGTAGCTTTCAAGGAACACTAACTCTCACTGGAAAAGACCGCTTTTAACCAGCGTTCTAGATGGCGTCTCAGTCGCCCATGGTCCCTCGTCGACATCATTGAATTCATACGGTGCACCTTGTTCCCGTGCGAAAATCTTCTGAGGCTTCGATGTAGAATGGAAGTGTGCTTTTTGATATGCAGTTGGGTGCGTCCGGTATGATTCTGGCAAAGTGGGGTTAATGCCATTTCAGTTATAGGGCGAAGTGTCTCTTTTTTTGGTCACCCTTGTATATCCTTTTCTTGAGTAGTAGGACGAGAGGACCTCCAGGGGAGCGAACTGGTTCCTTGTGAATGGAAGGATCTTAGCGTGAGCTATAACTAACAGCTCCCCGAAAAAGCAAAGAACATGTCTGGATTGAGTAATGAGAACGAACATACGTATCCTATGAAGACTTTGCAATACAGATCCGTCCCTGAACAATCTCCTGTCATGAGTTGAAGAAAATGGCGCCGTTCCAAAATGTCACCGTGGACTATCACCTAGTGCCCAGGGGCGAGAAAGGACACGCAAGGATTTCCAATACACTCTCAATTGCTGGAACCAGTCAACCTATACCATGCTCCTTGCTCTAATGGTAAAATCCCGTAACAGGGGAAACAGGTTGCAGTATATTTTTTGTATTACATGGATTCCACTACTTGTGTCACTCCCTTTGTGACCCTACTAGAGAACTGTGCACTATGGCGACGGTGAGGAGGTAGTGGTAACGCTCCTAGAGTTCTGCGTACCGTAGACCCTGTCATTACTTCCTCCAAGAGGGTTCATTCTGCTGTGTTCAGTGCTGACCTTTGCCCTAACTATCACTATCCTAGTGGTTTCATTTGCTCATTCATATTCATTGCTAGACTGCCATGGTGAGGTATTCCTGTTCGTTTCTTAGAAGTTTAACACGTTGACGACCGTGTGGTATGATGTCATACCACAGACTTTTTGAAGGTGGTTTCCAAACATTTCAGGCAGGTTATTTATGTGACGTATACTCCATGCTTATACCTTGTTACAAAACGCGTGGTCACGGAAAGAAACTTCGGTAAATGGGCTGCTGAGCTTTTGGAAAAATGTGTAAATAATGATCAGTAGCCGCACCTTTTTGTGCTTAGGCCGGAAGCAATCGGTCAGAAAAAATTTGTCAGAGTAAGTTGCTACAACGGGTGACGACACATTTGGTAATAAACGAAGTATATGCGCCCTCCTTCAGTTCTGCGTAGTTTCGGCGCTTCTGCGTTGTCTGTGAACGTTTTTCTCTGCCTCCACCACTTTTTCCCTCAGATCTTCGAGTCTGTGAGTGGTTTCCGAAATGTGGGCTCAATTGCAATTCAACAATTATTCTACAAGCTCGAGGTACAGGGACTGGGAAGTGACACTAGGAGGGCAACCTCCTACTGGCACATCAGTTTTGGCCCTTTCAACATGCTCTCAAATGGCAGGAATCGCTAAAATGACCGAAATCGCAAAATATGACACCTACCACACGAAAAGGATAGCAAATAAACAGTTCCCCAAAAAATGGTGTCCTCGTGGGACCGTGTGACATGATGCCATACCACACTCGCGCGGTAAAAATAATGCGCGCGGTCCCACACGCCAGACAGCGAAGATGAGCGCGGTCGTCAACGTGTTAAATTTTCGCTAGTCAACTTCCAGACATTTTCGTTCAAATAAAAAGAAAGTTCCACTTTGAAAGATCCCTGTCTGGTAATTAACTGATCATGGTTTCTTAGGAAAGTTCTCGTGTCGTACGGATCAAACGATAAATCGAAGGGAAGCGTGATTCGTTTGTGATGTGCCACGCGTTCCGGTTCTATTCAAAATCGCAGATTGTTCGAATGCATATTCATCCATGCATTGCGACGCAATCAACAACTTTGTTGAGGTGAACAAACCAACCCGTTTGGCGTTTCTGCTGGGGCCGTATGCTGAATGTTCTGAGGGGGATGGGATCCCGGAGGTCGAGGGACTACTTGAAGTTGGTCGGTACGGTACGAGAGTGATGAAGGAAGTGGTGCAGCTACCTCCAGCAGCTCCGCCAAAAAGCTGGTTTGCTTGCCTCAGGACTAAACTTCGGAGAGAGGACGGGCCTGCGTTCTCTTGCACGTCCGTCCCCTCTCCAAGGCTTAGCCCTTAGGCAAGCACCAGGGGCCAGGTGCAGCAAGCCCCGGCGAGGGGATGGGTGCCCAAAACTCCGCAT
>KZ345662.1:85272-97653 GCA_002352805.1 Teladorsagia circumcincta | reverse complement strand
TGACTACCGTCGCGCCCAAAAAATTTTAGGTTCATCCATGTACATTAGGATTTCTCTCGAGAGATACTCGATCAGGAAACCGACTTCATACGAAGATAGAGTTAAGCCACTTGATCACCTGTGCAGAAGGTGCTTAGATTTTGACGACTCTGCTCTGATACAGGTCTTCTGATGTCCAGCGACAAAATCAGCAGTGCGCCTCAGGTAGCCAACGGCGTTGTCGTACCACCTCTTCCGAAGCGCTAACTTCAGAGCACCCACCGAGCTGCTACAGTCCTATGGGGTCTTGCTCTACAACATCCTCACATAGAGGAGTCCACCGGGTCAAGGGACATAGAGGAAGAAGGTCCCAAATCCTTGCTCCAGTGGCCCGGGAAGTGGCGCTCAGGATGGCTTTGGTTGATTTGAACGCGTATTGGAGGGTCCAAGTTTATTGAAGAGCAAAGGATCGTTGAGCAAAATGCCCATAATTCCAGAACAGCATACCGTACCTTATTGAAATCTTTTTCGTCACCTTCGAGTTAGTTTTAGCATTTGTAGAGAATGAAGTCCAATGCAGCTGCACTCTTGGACGCAACCCCGTCACAAACTTCCACAGCTTCGAGAGAAAGTCTTTTGTGAGCTAGACGTTACCATGGAGGCTTGCTCTCACTTTTTGGCAACAACTGCTTCCGACTTCGATGTTTGCAAAAAAAGTTTTGTTTAGAAATTTCCTCATCAACCCAATCCGTAAGAGAGTTGCGGCCTACCTCGAGCTTGCGTAGAAACTTCTTGCATTTAATCAGTTGAATCATTCCGGTTGCTCCATTAGAAGCCATCATAGAAAGAGTAGATAACCTCTTCAAATAATGATTGCTTCCCAAGATTTTCTGGAAAGTGTGACAGATCGGCAGTGCAGCAGATCCCGAGTTGAAAAGCGATGTGACTCACGCTGGCTTCACCGTTGTGAGCGCAGTTCCTGAACTTCCACTTTTTGCAATCCCGGAGAGGTGTGCTTGAACCTCGACAGCACCGAACACGTTTCAAAGAGTTGAAGAGGGAATACCAAGTCTTTTCCTGAAGTTGCAATTTCAGAGACCGTCATTGGGCAGTCTCCTGATAATGGGTTGATGCAAAAAAAATCTTCATGGCGAGAGTTCGGATGAACTTGGGGCCAAACAGCTTATGGTGCTTCTTACATAACTTCAGAGCTTCCGAATAGTTTTGAAACACATTGGAAATACTCCACAGCCAAGTGCCAGCGGCGGTCAAACTCGCGTCCTATACTTTTCGGCCACCCTGTAGAATTCAGAAAACCAAACCGCGGGCACATTGTGGATTTTTCAGAGAACACAACTTCTTTCCAAAGCGCAGACGTCTTTTCTTAAGCGCAGGCTCGACAAGATTCTGGGCTTTAAAAAATTCTTCATTTGAATGTAGCGGCGTCAGTGGGGAGATTGCAATGCAAAGCTCTAAGAGGGAACCTTCATCGAAATGTTACTACTATCATTAAAGCGAATAGGATACACTGAAGTTGTTTTCTAAACACGTCAATTTTCAACGAGATATGTAGGTGTTTTGTGTCGACTATATATCCTTTGCTGATCGCTGCGCTCATGTCCCTGGGAGATTTCAGAACAGGGCCGATGGTACGTGGCACTAGGACTGAGCTCAGCAGAGGAGAGAAATGCCACACAAATTGATCACATCCTTTCTTAGAGTCTGTTTTCCTCTCTGAGGTTTAGTTCCAAGCACAGCAATTGGCTCACTCACTTGAATCCCCCTCCCCAAAAAAAGACATGAGCACCTAGTCGCAATAACAGCACTATGCTGGTCCATTGTGATCTCTCCCTACTGAAGATTCCTTACCATCACCGCTGTATTCGAGTCTCCGTTTGGCGGAATGAAGCTCGAACCACAGAACCTTGATTTTATCCGCTTTATCGTTGTATTC
Source organism: Teladorsagia circumcincta (assembly GCA_002352805.1). NCBI lineage: Eukaryota > Metazoa > Nematoda > Chromadorea > Rhabditida > Trichostrongylidae > Teladorsagia > Teladorsagia circumcincta. The sequence continues at coordinate 95,720 of KZ345662.1, read as the reverse complement.
CACTGCAAGAGCCGGCGAAGTTATTTCCCATCTGGATCGACGCGTAGCCCGTCGCGCGATTCGCCGCGTGCCAGCCCGGACGAGCCGAATCCGTTGCTCTCACGCGGTGAAGGAAGAGACGCAGACGCGGCAAAGGACGAGTCGCAGCGTGTGTCGGTTAGTCGTCAAATTAAATAGAGTGCATCAAACCACGTCTCACATCACACAGAACGCGCTGCGACTCACCCTTTGCGTCCTGAGACACCTAATTTTTTTGAACCGCAGTAAGGAAAAAAGAGAATCGCGTTATTTTTTGTGTACTTTGGTTCTATGAGCTGTAGCGCTGTGCCGACTAGCCAGCAATTGGGCCCTTACACTCCGTGTAATTACCAAACCCGGAAGCGTAGGTGCCACAGTGCTTGTAACCTTATTTGTGCTTTAACGCCACAATATTAATCTGCATAGTATCATATTTCAATTGAGCTTTCTGCAGTACTGCACTATTGCAACACGAGCGCAGATGGGGCATTTGAAAACGGGTGTTGTACGTTAATAGGGTGCCATTCAGTCCCCATTCGTAAGGTTTTGGCGAACTTGGAGGAAAAGGTGTGGCGCCAAGGGGCATTATTATCGCGGACCAATGTCTTATTTCTGATCAGGTCACTGAATAGCCCCCATAGCAGTGAAAGGGAAACATCTTCACTAGAATGCAAAGCGGTTCCCTTAGGTTGCTTGACTATGTACACTGGTGGCAAACTTAGGGACGGAAGGTCACATGATATTTGGTTCCTAGCTAACCTAGATCGATCAAATGTGGCACATAAATAGTAGTAAATGTTGCGGTACAGTGCAGAGAGTACTCGGAGAAAAGAAATGAAGGACTTTTTCCTCCAAATACCCTGTCTGAAGCGGGCGATGGGTGAGGCCACCCCAACTCATGTTAGACATTCAGAAAAGAGGAGCTGGTTCCTGATGAGGTGTATGAACACTGTGGACTGCAAAGCTGCTCTGCCGCTGCCACGAGGCTGGTTAAGAATTCCTGCAGAGGAGCAGTCCATTCCTTGAAGACCGCGACCGACAACTGCTGGACAGTTGTTGGCGCACGGGGATGCGCTACAATAGCTCTACTGAATGCATACCACACGTGTTTCATAGAATTTGACTGGGGGAAGCGGGTAGACTTCACCAATCGCCGGAAATCCTCGCTTTCCAAGAGTTTTCCACCTGGGCTGCTCGGTGCTCTCGCGCCTTGTCCTCCACACGATTGAAGTTGAGGTCAAAGACACCATCGAAAAGATGCACATAAGTTAGGATTACAGCGCCACAATAACGTCGATCAGAATTCCGCGATCAGGAGTTCGAAGGTTGGTGCGCTTTTATGCCTCCCACACCATATCGAATGGACTATGTGAACAATCATGTTGAGCTATGGTCCTGGGTGCATTACGTGATCCTGTTCTCGCCACATGTGGCTAAGTTCAACCTGGCATTACGTGCCTTACAATCCTGATGAATGTTTTTGCAACTGCAGCCTGCAACCGACGTTTGTCTATTCTTGCCTGTTGCAAAGCGTAGGAATCGCCTGCTGTTGCGGTTGTTTGTAATCCACCATCTACTCCGCTGTGGGCAGCAGCGGCTGTAGTCAGTATTGCTCCCCATGCCCACAAAACGATCCTGTGAGCAACATCGACCTAATGAACACATCTTCCCTATCCCATTTACCCAGTGATTCTTCCTTGCGTGAAGTCGAGCTGGTGTTGTCTCCGATAAGTGCTGTAATCAGAGACACCACTGTAATCCACAAAGCGTTCGCCGTGGCCAGTAGACTACTTTTTCTCCTGTTTCGCAAACTCTTTTGTGCCACGTGGCCGGTCCCTTTGGCTACAGGTTCAGCCACCGCGCGATGTATAATGTCCAGCACAGAGTGCATGACTGGAAGACCTTCAGCATCATCATCGCAAAGTTTAGTCCGATTCCATTGAATTGTTGAAAAGTTTGGGTTTTGCACACCAGTGTACGTTTCTCCGCAAAGAGTACGCCTTGAACAGCCAAGCAGAGCCTTAGCCGTCGCAATGAATTTTGCGAGACCACGCTCATGGATTGGGTATTCCAGCAACTGGTCCCTCGCCGTCAGACTCCATCTCCTTTCTAGCAGAGAGGCAGAGAAGAACGCTCGCACTGATGACGACAGCCGCGATGAGATGCCCAACGGGAAAATCAACGGAAAGAATGGAGATTCTATTTCGTGAATTTCAAGCCCTTCCCTTGGTTTGTATCTTCATCTCTGTATTGTTAATCACCTGTACCTTCGTTTCCAAAGGCGATCGGTTTATCATGAATCTGCCTTCAACCCATAACGGACGGCGTGCGCCACATGGTGGCGCACGCCTAATCGGGCCCGAGGGTACGACCTTTGAGATGAATTTTTCCATTTTTTCCTTTTTTGTCAATATTTCATATAGTAATGATATACCACTATACACTAACAGCCATGAAGAATAACATATGTTTCCAGTACCGGAATAGCTCCATTGTTGGTAAACTCACAATATCCTCGATAAAACCACCTTCATTTACATTTCCTTCCTTATTATTCGCTACATCTCAAAAGTAAGAATATGTAGCATCCCAACAATAACTAGATGGGACAGTTTCTATGGTACATTTGAAAACATTCCAAACAAGAGAAAACCCGGATACTGAATATTTTGTGGTAACGCGTTCTGCACGGGATCACGCATGTGGGGCCCCTCGAATTTTATGAGAGATTCATGAGATTGATACACCGCATTCTTGCGACCCCTTTTGGTCCTAAAACTTCAAAACTAACATACTTCAAAATAGTGATAAGGAACCTACACCGTAGAAATCATGGCTAATCGTGACGATAGAAAAAGGAACAGAGGAAATCAACGGAAAAGAGATTTCTGAGAAATATGACTAGAATCTGCACGCAATCTGATGCGAGGATACCCGTAAGAACACTTGGAAGACACAAAACAAGCAGAACTCGTCACCAGTAAGAACAAGAATAGAAAAAAGCAGGAAATTACTTGCGCAGAGTTTTCTCGAAATGACTCGATTCAGTTTTCGCGCGTAAGTTTGTCTGGGCCCTCTCGGTGAAATGATGTGCTGATATTACCACAAAATCGCATATTCCCATTTTTCCGCATGCTTATCGGCTTGGTAATGGTCCACTATCCAGTACCTTCCCTACAAATGCCTAACCGTATCTGATAGTTGCTGGACGCGTGGTTCCGGAGATAAATTTGGTGTACTTCTTTTTGTTCACTAAACCTGCTCTCACTGGAGTGCCGTATCAGAATAGAGGACTACATGGACGGCAACAGCGCGGATCCCTTTTAGTTCAGAGAGTTCGGGCATCAAAAACATGGTTGTAGCGTTATGAGCACAAGCTTGCACAAAACCTACCCTGGGCGCCAGATGTTTAACGTGTCGGATCCCTTCAAAAGTTCATACACAGGGATGTCATATTTTGGAGATTTCAGGTCCGTCGCTGCCGGTCGAAATCCTGCGAAGAAAAATAGCTGCTCAAGATTCGTCGATGAAAAAGGAATCAAAAGTAGTAGCGAAGTCACCAGCCAGGGATACAGTCAAGAAAGAGCCATCGAAGGTGGTAGCAAAATCGCCTGTCAAAGAACCAACTAAGAAAGACCCATCAAAGGTGAAAGCGAAATCGTCGGCCAGAGATCCAGCAAAGAAAGAACCGTCAAAAGTGGTGAGAAAACTTTCGGCCAGAGATCCACCGAAGAAGGAAGGACCTCATGCAGTCACCCTGCTACCAATGGAAGATCCAGTGAAGAGTGAGGCACCAAACGTAGTTCCATCATTGTCAGATCCGACGAAGGGAGAAGCACAAAAGGTAATCTATCTACTACCAGCATGATGGCGCAAACTAGTAGAACAGATTTGATGAAATGGACATGTAAGAACACCCAGGCTATTCCAAGGAAATTTCCAAATCAGTTTCGGCCTTGAAAGGAAGTTCAAGTTGAACGTCATTCGTTTGAGCGCCACATTCACATGTTACTTCCAGATCATAAAAGCTTTCACTGCTCGCTCGAAAGGACATTGCGCAGCTATGCCGAATAGCAAATAGGCTTCGTTTGCTACAAATTCAACCTCCACATGAAGGGACGGGGGGGGGCTGGTCAACGGGTGAAGAACGCCCAGTGGAAGCCAAACGGATCATTAACGACACTCCCAACCTGCGATCCTGGCATTAGGCGACACTCCAATCGCATCGGGAATGTCCATACCAATACCTGGTACTGTCGGCTCTGCGCGGCGACGCTGCGAGTTGTCATGGTACGTACAGCCAAATTCGCCTCCGCCCTCGCTTATAACAATACTGTCTCAGCAGGGTCAAAGTGGGCGTGGCGTACAGAATTCGCCCCCCTCTCGCCAACCGTGGGGATTCGTTCACGATCACAATTTGCATCGAGAATAGACTTTTGCGATCGTTTTCGGACCACAGGGACTATTTGAAGTCGAATCACGATGCAAATAGTGATCGTGAACGAATTCCCACGGCTGGTAAGAGGAGGTGCGACTTCTGTACGCCACGCCCACTTAGACCCTGCTAGGACTGTTGTTTTAAGTGCATGTGATAGTCGTGTATTAGAGTTTCCATTTTTTTTATTTGAGCCATCAAGGTACACAGCTTAGAGGCAAAGCTGTAATCAGGTCAGTGAGCGGAGGCTTCTCTCAAATGCAAGCGTCGAACCCAACATCACTGGAGAAGCCCTCGGTCCACAACTGCAAAGTTGTAAAATTTGAAAAAAAGTAGAGGGATCGCCAACCATGAGGATCTTATCGTCCTCGCAACAGAAAATGAGTGAGACAGTTTACACTCAGGACACCTGGAATGACTTCAAATCATTCCAACGTAAAAATTAACGACAAGAGTTTTTTAGAGTCGCGCCTCGGCGATTGTCAAAATTGGACAAAGTATAAATGAATTAGTAAGTACTAGATTTACTTCTATGCTCTCGTGAAGCTGATTGAGATAGATGTTCAGTTGCAATGCCAGTTTCGAGAGCAAGAAACGCAGCCAGAAAACCGGGAACCCGAGGTAATTATTCGATTACTAATTGTGAATTATACTTCTGCATCGAGGTTCTTGAGGTCGAAGATTTATTCTGGCCAATGTTTCGACCGTCCCGTCGCTTTCGAAGGTCTAAACATGGCTCAAAGCTCAAGAAATGCACACTAGCTTATCAAACGCCACCCTCCCTCTAGCGTTTCTGACCTCCTGTCAGGGACGCACAAAAACTACTCTGAACTCGCAAGACAAGTTTACCTTGTTCCATGGACTAAGACTACACGGCGCTCATGTCCTTAGGGGGGACATCACAAAAAAGCAGATGGTAGATGACTCTAGGACCAAGCCTAGGAGAGGAAAAAACGTCAAGGAGAACACATACTACTGTATCCTCCCCAGAAACCCTGTCATTGCCTAAGGTTTAGTCCCAAGCACAATAATTGGCTCACCAACTTGAATGTCCCCTCCCAAAAGGCTTGATCGCCCACTACACCCACTTAGCAAGCATTAGTAGCGAATGATATTACGCTGTCCTTACACAGCTTCAGTATTGCGCACAAGCACGATCGCTGTTTGAGAAAACAACTCGCAGTGTTGCATAAATTGCAAGAGATCATTTGTGACAGACACACACTCATTTCGGTTGTTCATTGCTAAATTCCTGGCTAAATCCGAAATGCATAAAATGCCTTCCTCGACAAAATCTCCGTCTCATGAGCCAATATCGTGCACCTAATGATGAAGTCAATGCCATCATGCTGTTCCACTCTGCGTTCCCTTGAAGGAGTCAAAACATTACTACGCCGTTCACCTGCCAAACGTTCTTCAATCTGCACTGATAAGGGAGCCAACACATTGCTACGCCGTTTACCGACCGAATGTTCTTCAATCCGCACTGATATCCTCACACATAGCAAAAACTGGGAGTGTTTTATCAGTGCGGTTTTGAAGAATACTTAGCTGGTAAACAGCTCAGTAAGGTGTTGACTCCTTCAGACACACGGAGTAGAACAGCATGATGGCAATGGCTTCAAGAGTAGGTCACGATATTGGCTCACGAGAAGAGAAGTTCATCGAGGAAGGCTTCGGAAGCGTTCTGGATCACTGCCAGAAATCCAGCAATGAGTAACCGAAATGAGTGTGTGTCTTTCACAATTGATCTCTGGCCAGTCATGCAACATTGCGAGTTGCTCCCATAAAGAGCGAACGTGCTTATCCGCAATGCCGAAACTGTATAGGACAGCAAAGTGACATCATTCGCTACTAATGCTCACTAACTTAGTGCAGTTGTTAGCTACACTTCATGGCGGAACAAGGTGAGCTTATCTTTTAAGTCCTGGGTAATTTTCGTGCGTCCCAGCCGGGACGTCTGGAACGCTAGAGGGGAAATGGCGTTTGATAGGGTATTGTCCTTTCTGAGCTTTGATCCATGCTCAGGCCTTTGCAAACGACGGGATGGTCGAAACGTTGGCCAGAGCAAATCTTTCATCTTAACAACCTCGCAGCCACAATATAATTCACAATTTCAACAACAACGAAAATGCGGTGGCTTCAAGATGAGATTACTTGGAATTTAGTTGATTAGCTTTCAGAATGACCACTTTTATTCACACGACAATCGCCGGTATCTCTCTTTGCCGCGTCTGCATTACCCCTTCCGCACATGTGAGGTCAACATCTCGTGGAGGGGAAGCATGTGCAAAGGGAGTATTCCATGGTGGAGAGTGTTATCGCTATCGTGATATTACGTATGAATAAAATTTCAACGCTGATTCCTACCGCGGGTTTACCGGCCGTGGATTCCATTTTGGACTCCATTGGGAGGGTGTCACTAGACGGTCCCAATCAAACCCTCTAATGTGCAGCGGGGTCTAACTCACCAACGCCTTGCAATGACATCATCGAAACCGTTTCGCCCTTCGGCCATGGTAATCGCTATCTTCAAAAGCGCGTTTTTAGTTACCATTCTTTCTTTATGGAGAGCAAGAAACACAAATCGAGCTCGACGTGAGTTTCTAGATTGATTACATTTTTCAATCTATGCCCTTCGAATCGTGACTGTGTCGTATTAGTTGTCCGAATGAGTTACAAAATGTAGTAAATTCGTCGTTCCGAGTTCTGAGAAATGGAAGAATATGCTACGTTGAGTCACCAACGAAAGCTGAAACTTCATAATCCCGACGTCAGAGCCATGTCACAAGTCGAAGATATTCTTCCTCATACCGATGAAGCGAAGCACAGATTCGCCGGGCACCTGATGAGGGGAGGTGACGGACGATGAAGTTTGGCTACTGTACAATGGTACCCCCGTGAGAAGAAACGGCCGTGGAGCCGTACTCCTTCACGATAGGCAGATTCCGTAGCCATAGGATGAGCCACCTATGATTCAAAGTCCTCTAAGGTGACCGCGAATTAGACAACCATTCCAAGTCGAGAACAATGGAAAAGAAGTCAGGACCCGTGCAATACAACGCGCACCTCTCGGGTATCAAATCTTGAATCGTGCGCCGTTCAGGCCAACTTTCATCCCTCGGGTCGCTTAATTGGTGCCAGACTTATCCGTCAGGAGGGTATTGACATGTACACCGCTGCTTCCCCATGTTGTGTATAGGTCAAATCGCATTCAAAATGCAGCTGCGATCCTGAGTTGAATTAGAACGCGTGGCGCACTACAGAAGGGATTAAATAAAGCTGAAAGCTCAGCGTTTTATTTTTCCCTTTTCCAGATATCCGACGAGTTTGTTGTTGGGGTAAAAACGGCAGCTTAATCATTAGTGTCCCACGCACTGTCTTCTGCCAACTTTAGTATGTACGCAGCTGTACAGGATGTATCGTCTGACTAACTTCACGAATAAATTGTGTTCACGTCGGATGCGGGAACTTGCAATGGGGTACACGGCAGCGGTAGCTGTGGAACCTGACTCCTCTCGAAGGTAAGGGTCGAACTCAGCCTCACTGAGGGAGTCCCTCCTGCCGAATGAGGTGCTAGGTCCACCATTGCAGCGTTCCCGCCACTTTCGCGCCTCTGAACGCGTCATAAAACGCCAGGGACGGTAGTAAAGTGCCATAGACTGGGAGTCAAATGTGGTGAACTGCGGCCGTAAACGGTGAATAATGAAAGGCGAGACAGCGTGATGACCCTGTGTGACCTGCGAACTTCAGTACATTCCTAGCAAACTCGCGTCACCCATGTACTTGAACCATGAAATGCAGCGTCTTATGAGTGCGCCGTTCGCCACTGCACCTCAAAGCTTCAAGAGGTGCGTTGAAGGAATTGAAGAAGGCAAGCTAATACCCTTTGATGGTTGCAAAACTCCGGAAACACGGAGCCCTGATCCCGTGACCGACCCGCTGATAACATAGACCGAACCCACTACGCCAGCTGACACAACGGGATAATGGCTTGGATTATAGTGCAAAGGTGAAACGCTCCCGTGACCAAGGGAGCTATGGCACTATCAATGGGAAGAGCAGAGCAAGGGACAGCAGATCGCCTTATTGGTAGAAATTATCAATATAATTGATAGCTCCAGCAGCACTCTTGCCACCTGTAGTCCAACACCTACCACGGCAGGGACGCAGAGGACGCTTCAATGCGACTGATGGATGACGTGCAGAGAAAAGGGAAGTGTATGGAGACTGCAGAGACGCAGACGCTCATGTAGAGGGCGACTGAAATGTACTCAGGGGTACATTTTGGTCGCCCTCTACACGAGCGTCTGCGTCTCTGCAATCTCCATGCACTTCCTCTTTCCTCTGCCGGGTTCGCCGTCTGGGCGAGGTGCCACCTTATACGTTGGCCACTCAAGATGTGACCGATACCGCGCCCTCTGCGGCAGGTCAGCGTGAGTTTCCCGTCTTTCCCTACGCTTTTTAGTGCGGACGAAGGCGAGATCAACATGACCTAGTGGCCAACTATAGACTGGCTATTTAGGAGACTTCACTACCGTCCCAGATGCTCAGACTCGGACCCTCCATCCCTAAAGGAATCCGCGCCCGCTCCCATTCAATATCTTATCAGTGTTCTTTTGCGACCCGCTACGCTCTCTCGACTCAGACGTATTTCCCCTCCCCGCGACTAATATTGTCTCTTGTCAAGCTGTCTACTTTTCGAATTCTCCGATTGCCCCCACTTTCGTATTCGAGTGGGATGAACCTGAACCTGATCCTTGCCTTTGAGTGATCAGACTGCCACTTGGAATAATCAATAATTTTCGTCTCAGCCAGCTGTGGTATCTAATCCGCTCTTGACAGCGGAATGTATGGAGCAACAAGACACAGAGATCGAACTGACCCCGAGCGATACAGCAATGATACAGAACGTATGTGTTTCCTACTGCTTATTTTATTGCATTCATCGCTGTGTTTTTCGAGTTTTAATTCATGATCCGTTCAAGCAGGTCCGCAAAGGTGAGGTTTTGATTAGGACCCTAATACCGGCCATGTTTCTAAACTACGCCTATGGTATTTGTTGATGAACGCTCCGCGACTAAATAGATAGGGTTATAGCGCACGAAATTTGGAGAACAAAAAAGGGAAGATTGTGTGCTATTTGGCCTCTCACTGATGAAAAGAGAACAATAAAATTGCTAAGAACCTTCAAAATCACTTTGCACTTGCGGTTTCCGTGGGAGTGAGCGGTTGGTGAAGTGGTCGCATCATTGGTTAATCGTTCTTGTGATATAGTGAAGTATAGTGAGACCGGGGCACCACCACAGTTTTCGTAGGGCGGAACGCGAAACCGCCTACTTCATCGGTGCGCAATGTGGTTTTGAGTGGTCTGTCCGCTTTTTTCGCTCTTTACCAACGCTGGTGGACCAGCCAACACAACCACCTTGTTTTTGTGACGCAGTGAACTAGATTTCTTATTAGCGCAATGCTGAGGGCCGTTCTACCAGACGTCTTGCTTCCCTAGTGGTACCCCCGCCTGCGGCCGCCCGACGGGAGGTCCGTCGCGCGGCGAGATGGCAGAGACGCAAATAAGCCAGCAGACGAGACGCAGCGCGTACTGCGGGATATGAGAGATAGTGTGGAAAAGTGAAGCGGATTTCAGCAGAAACGCTAGCACCTTTGGCATTTGTTTTGAGCTGTGTTAAAGGTGCTTGTTCTGTTTTTGTGACACTCTACCCAATCTGACGCTATGTCGATACAGCTGTATATGCTACTCGCCCACTGACGCGTCTGCGTCTCTGCCACCTCGCTGCGCAAGGCGCCTCCTGTCGGGTACACGACCGCCTGCAGAATCGTAGTCCGCACACCTTGTCTCTGTGACTCCTACTGTAACTACACTACAGCTTTCATTGAATCCTACGAGCTGGGGAGTATCCTTGATTACTGGCGTTCCTTAAACAGCTGACGCAAAGTTTGTATCTTCATTTCGTCCTATTAGTATCACTGCACCACC
>KZ345661.1:102775-116004 GCA_002352805.1 Teladorsagia circumcincta | reverse complement strand
GCGGAGTACGGGTCGGAAAAGCGAGCGACCTCGCTTCCGAATTGAAGTTGATCGTCTAATTATTTCGTCATGAAGATGATGACTGAAGGTCCGCAAAAGGTGGTAACTATCCAGGGCTTGACCAATGGGAATACGCTAGGTGAGTAAGGAATCTCGTCGCAACTTCAGAATTTTTTGAGAGGATCATTTTGGAACATGGCGGTTTGCAACGTCGTGAAAAAAAGTAAACATTTTTGCGGTACGAGCGCCTTTGTCGAGTTGCCTCGGCCTGCTGCCCATATCGAAGATTTTGTAGTCGAGCTTCCGTAACAACCCTACCTGTAATGGGGAGTGCGAGGCGCTGCTGGCCACTTATAGAAATATCAAGGGATCGAAAGCTCTGGTACAGGTGAAACGCACTGCAGCACTAAACGACATTCCCGTTGGAGCTATTGCAGGTAGTTTTGGTCATTGACATGAATTCTCAGTTATAGGAATATTTCTTCTAGACAATGGCTCAAAGTGCAGATTGGTGAGTGGTCGAGGTTTTTTGAATTTTCTTGCATAACTACTGAGTGCAATGCCTATATCCACCCAGTGGATGAGAGCTTTGGGAATGCTGTACCATTTCCTGGTCATGGATGTTACCTACGAATTTTTCAAAAAATAGGAAAATTCGCGGAAGAGTGTTGCAGGACTTTCTTTCCAACCTAATACGTGGCGCAACTCAGGCCATCGCTGGAGTTTTAACTCACATGAGTTTTTTGGATGAAGTGACATGTGGCGCTACTTTTCACGCGCACGGTACAGGGGATCAGATCTCAGGTCGAACCTCACCCAGGCCAGCCAAGGCTTGTATCAATTGGTACCAGACTTGAATGGTACGATAGAGGGACTGAGCCTAAATAGGCTGGCCCAATCCTTGTACAGGCTACACCTCATTCAAATGCTGCTACAATTTTGTATGAAAGTAAAATGCGTGGCGTATTTCAAAAAGGAAATGAACAGTGCGAAAAACCGTTTTTCCTCGTACTTATAAACCCATTCAGTGGAAGCTTAACACGGTGTGAACGCAGACGTTTATTGGACAAAATCGGCAAGAAAACCAGGAGAAAACTGTTGGATGAACTGACTAGAAATGCTGGACACAAACAATATATTTGAAAAGAACACAGAAATATACTCGAGAGACGAAGGAACTGAGAATACTTCTGGATGTAACCGGTGATTTCCTGACACATACGGGGCTAAGATCATTGTGTGACATTGACATTTTGCTCTGTCTAATTACATCAAAATAATTATCATTCATCATTCACCATTCATCATATTCATTTTAATAGCTTGAAAACATGAAATCAAAGCTTCGAATAAAAATAGTAATAGGATTACACTTGAAAAGTCACCGACGACAAGTCACATGGCAGCGATGGCACGAAATTAGTCGCCCATGGGGGAAACTGGAAAGTTTCCCGACACATCTGGGCATCCACACAGCCTTTTGAAAACACGACGGACGAAGACTTGAGAATAGCGCAGACGAAAGGCATTCGCATATTAGTCGAACACATAAAGCTTTAAAACTTATCTCTATTCATTTAAAGTGGGCGGAGTTCATTCGTTAAGGGGTGGAGTTTTCCATGAAAAGATGGATGTAACCTTTGGGTAGATAAAAATACAAGCACATGACACCAAAAATGAACGTATACTGGACAGAATCACATCTGCTAGGGTAACTTTAATCGTGAAAAGAAAGAATCGATAAATCAATATGACCAAAATGCATGTATTACAAGCAGAGAAACCACCGTGCGTGTTCTCAACAAAAACTAGCACAATAAAACTTCTACCGTATGCCGAATTATCGTATTCGAATCAAGTGATCTAATATAGATCGTGCTCACAGCAGTTTCTCGCATGACCAAATTCCAAGTTTCTTTCTTGGGTTTCACCGGTGTCTAGCAAAAGATCGTCGGGATTGCCTAGAATAGGGTCGAATGAATTGAAGCTAAAGAAAAACTAATAAAACCACAAATGTTTCAAAAATGTTGCAAACCAAATAATTTATATCAAGAAACTCGCTTTTGACGGGTGCGGTTCACAAAGAGAGAGACTTTTCTGATTTTCGCGTGCAAAATTTCCTGTGCGGGAACCCCAGGTCCACTCTTGGGCTGTGGTGGACCTGGGGTTCGCGCACCGAAGAAATTTTCGCATGCTAAAAGCGGAAAAGTCGCTTTCTGGCCTAGCGAACCATACCCACTCTTGACATGATTGGATAAATTTAGGCCTTATTAGACGATTGACATTCAGCACCTGCTATGAGCTTGAAAGAGTACGAATAAGTTCTAAAAATTTCCGAGATTCCACTGACATGTGACTTTAAACTAGATGCCTCAATCACCCTAACCAAAATACTAAACTTCCTAAGACTTCGGTGAAAGTTAGACATTGGTTCTCAATCCGATCGGAGGAAGGCAGGTTTAGTTTTTTGGTGACAGCTGGTAAGTCAGTTGGTATGAAATGATAAACCAGCCTACCTCTAAAGCTTACCACAACATTTCTTGAACTATTTCAGGAAGGAAGCAAATGGTAAGGGTCAAAACGCGCCCTATAGAAATTCGATCCATCCGCATCATTCAAAAAGTTTGGAATCTTTTGAAATGAAAAACATTTTGGTGTTTCATTGTTTTACATGCACTTCAAGGCAACATATTTTAAATGGTATAGTTCCGAAAAATTCCCATAAATTGTAGACAAGATGAGAAAAAGCAGCAAGAGGTAATTTTCAGTTTCTACAGCAGGAAAGCACCAAGCATGGGTTCTACCCTACATCCCCGAGAAGTTGAATAGTGGAAATGCAATTCCAGTAGATTACTACTATTTACAATTGGCTGGATCCATGATGAGGCCCTAATTGCCACTTACCTCATGCGCCTACTGATTAATATCTTTAGTGACGGTGACGTGATAAACGAGCATCTTTGTAGCAATAAGGCCGACGTCAGGCTTTGCCAATCCAAATCGCTTGCGCATCACTGGATTCGCAAAGCCTAACACCGGCCTGACTCAGATTTCAACTATCAAATAATACATTACAATCAGCGGTTTCCTACACACAACAACGAAATATTTACCATCCTTAGTGGTACATATCTAACAGTAATGGATCAATACGCAAGGGAAGAGGATTAATCTGAACTAGTGGGTGATCGATAAATTCAGAAATTCAAACCGCTCCAGCGCAACTTCATAACCAAACTTGAATGAAAAATAAAGAAACGGATGGTACAAAATATAACACTTACCACATACGCTAAATCACCCGTCAATCGCATTCCATAGCTTCATCCTCTCTGGACTCACGGTACGTCAAATAAGGGTTAAAGTTCGCCGGAAGCGAGGTAATTTTCGAAGGTGGTGGCGCCGTATCCGGTTCCGTATACTGATCTGTAAATGATCAGTAAACTATGGTCCTGTGATGCATGGCAATTAGAAAACACAAACAAAATTTTAATAAGAACTTCTACCATCAAAAAGAAGTTCGTATCATCCTCAAGTTCAACATACCCATGATAAAAAAAACTTGACTAAATTTGATGTACCTCTGTAGTAATCTCAAATAAAAAGAACAACAACGACATTCAAAGCACTCACAGATGACTGTTTCGTCTTCTTCGGCCACGTAATCCTGAGAATAATCTTCGCTTCGGGCCACAGAAGAATGTGAGTCGGATGAGCCAAGTGAACTTCTTCAAGATATTATCGTTAAAACAGGAAAATAAGAGAAACACTAGTTCAGAATCATTTCTAGTTAGCAGTTCATGGAAAAATAATTGGAAACGCACATTTCAATTAAAAAAGGATTAGATAGTTGGAAATTGGAAATATAATATTGAGGAAAGTCTGGTACCTGTGAGGATCATCATCGCCGAATCGCATTGGAGTCTGTCGAGCAGACGGCGGTAGTGAAACTGATGTACCAGGTCTGAAAAATAGAGATAGCCAGAGTAGTAAACTGAAGGTATGCAATTGTACGAAACGAAACTGGTCATGACACAGCTGGGCGCTCATGGCTCTAGGGATGACATTCAAAACAGGGTATTCAAAAACCGCTGGTGCGTGGCTCCAGGGCTGAGCTCAGGGGCGGGGTGCTACGAGGGGATGACTCTCCAAAACTCTGTGTCATGCTCTGATGGATGACGTGGTTAAGAATAGCGGATGAATTAAAAATGTAGAGTTCTGGGTACGCATCCCCTCGTTTGGGCTTGCTGCACCAGGTCCCTGAAGAGAGCAGAAAACCGGAGAGAACAAGGATTGCTCACGTTTTCCCTCAGAATTGCTCCCCGTCACTAGGGCTTGGTTCCAAGTTCTGCAAGTGGATCACTCACTTCAATGTCCCCCAACGACATGTGCGCCCACAGCAGTACTGAGGCTACTTTCATACCATTCAAATTACTTCTCACAAGATCATATCTTGAGGGAAGAACTACGGTAGCAACGGGAAAAATTTGCCGCAAACCATCGATAGAGGAAATATAAAAAAGAAAAGGAGTATTTCGAGTCAAAATATGGAAAGGAATAAAGATAAAAGACTCACGTTTTCTGATAGTTCGTCAGCGAATTACTGCGTTTCCTCTTCGACTGCAACGTCGACAGCACACGACTTTGTCGCCGCGATACACCAGCCGAGTGTCGATACAGTACTGGTTGTGGACGATTAACCTAAATATTGTTCATGCATTAGGAAATCAACTTCGAGTGAAATCCATTAAGGGTGAGAATCGTTAGAACAGGAAACGACTTCTTCGCTTTTCGCAGAGCGAAACGTTGTCGCTGCTGGAGCCCAAATCCAGTAATGATAAAGCATGGATCTAAGGCTCCCGAAATCAAAAAGTTTCGCGCTGCAAACAGCGAAAAAGTCGCCTTCTGTCCTATCGACCCATACCCATCCAGTAAGAGCATGTAGTGCTCAGTTAGTATCGCCTACACTAAACCAATTTTTTTGCAAAGGAAGCTCTGGAGTGGGTGGACAAGCAAAGACGAAATGTTTTTCGCACTCTCAGGGATTCCCTCCCCCGCCACAATTGGAAATACTGTAAGCAGCAGCAACTGCCGCAACGTCCCCAACTCCTTTTTTTTCTGAAAAATACACCTTCTCCTAGGCTCTCTTGCTTTGTTTTAATAGCCCTTGAGCCCTACAGATGAATTTTCATATTCTTTCGGCAGCATTCTATGCGCATGGAGTAAAGGCTTTTTGATTGCTATTAAGGCCTTCATTGATGGGAATGCGAAACCTCCCAGACTTCTCAATTCATGATCTTAAAAACGCTCCAGTTGGATTCAAATGACATCATTCGAAATGCCGAATAGCAGAGATTTCAAGGAAGGCGTACTTATTTATTGTTATTTTTCAGAACTACTTGCGCTTGAAAACAAAACCAATGACTCCGATGAGGACGTAGTCCTCCGTATTCATAAAAATTTAAATCAATTTCTAAAGAAAAATTTCCGAGTGAACCAAGTGAGCTCTAAATGGGTTCGATTCCCCCAAAATCAATAAAAAAGACCATGACCATTCCTTTCTGAAGAGCGCATTTGTTCCACCACTCACGCAAAAATCGAAGATTTCGAGGGACCTAATAAAAAACAATAGCGTCAGAGCTAGAAGTTCAATGTGAATACTCAAAAATTATGATTGTAAGAATTTTTAGAGAATGTGGGCGTTGTTTCAAAACTCGCCAAAACCTCTAAAACGTATGACTTTGCAACGAATAGGGGCGCATACATATGAATTAACATATTCCGCCTTTGCCGCACGATAGGTTGCTTAACCATCCGGCGGGCGGGCTTGAGACGAAAGAATTACGATCTTTTTCTGCATTCTGGGAGGGGGGGTATGGGGGAAGGATGGGTGTAGGAGGTTTAGTCATTAAATCACTCACGCTTGATGCGGCAAAAACTGAATTGTGCAGGACTGCTGCAACACAACCCTTTCCCTAGGTGAAATCCAGCACAAAACGGTTTACTTTCTTTACTGCTAAAAATGTTTATACAGCTGCTGGGAGAGGATTTCGCTATAAAAATACTGGGAATCAAGGAGGAAAGGAGCCGATCCACTCACTTTACTAACGTGTTTAATCATATTGGTAGATTCTGGGAACTTTTTTGTTCTTTTTGCTCCCTCAACCTATTTGTTACGCATAAAATTAATGCAAAACTCACAATCGTATCAAGACTGGTACTGGTGCATAGCGGGGGTGGTGGACGAGGCACGTCCACTGGTACCGTTTCACTTGAACACGAACACGCATTCATTGAAGCTGCTGACGGCTGGCATGCGGGTAGCGGCGGTGACGGCTCGGGCTAAAAAGCAATCGTTATTGAGTAACATGCACCAAGGTATAACCTTATTAAAAATATGTTATTTTACACACGAACACAATAATTTCTTTCGAAATACAGTAAATGTACCAAAGAGACTCGCTAAGACGACGTCAGACTTTACGAATCGCGCGATTTGCTACTAGGGATTCGCAAAGTCTGACATCGGCCTAAAAATGTGTTCTAGTAGCGTGTTCCTGCGCCCCAACGCCACGCACGCAACGTAGCCGCTGCCAATTTGATTTTTTTTTGAGGAATATAGCTTTCTGCAGAGTCAGAAACACATCTATCTTACAAAAGCAAATATAGCGCCTCATCACACCTCACGATTTTTTCAATCCATTTTACCTTGAAACAGTCCACTTCCTTTCTCAGTTCGACGGTGATTTTTTTACAAACTACAAACAGTTGTATGTGCCATTAGGTTCAGCTTTCTATTAGGTTCCCTGGATTTTGTAGAGATTAGGGGACACAAGATCATGACCCGTTGTTCCTGAACTCTTTTAGGAAGGGTCAAACTAGTGGTGAAGAAATGGTCCCAAGTTCGATCCTCTGTGATTACTGATTTTGCAAT
Organism: Teladorsagia circumcincta; assembly: GCA_002352805.1. Lineage (NCBI taxonomy): Eukaryota > Metazoa > Nematoda > Chromadorea > Rhabditida > Trichostrongylidae > Teladorsagia > Teladorsagia circumcincta. Next base: position 109,070 of record KZ345661.1, on the reverse strand, counting down.
TCAGGTTAGCGCTTTTAGATAGCCATCAAATGACGCCAGTGAAGGAAATGGATGTCACCCTCGAAATTTGGCGCAAGTCTCGAGTTCCAAGCATAAATGGCAAAGAATTTTTCACCACTGAGGATTAAACTTTGGACCATTTCTTCACCACTGTTTTGACATTCCTAGAGGCGCTCAAGAATCACCATTATGACGCGAGGCGCCTACAAACAACGATATTACGTCCCTTATAGGCTCCGTCTGCCCTTAAAGCCGTCACCCCGTCAGGAGTCCCTCAAACGAACACAGAAATTCACTTTTACGTAGGCACCTATACAATACCCTGAATTAGCTAACCCCGAATGTGAGGCAACCTTACTCACGTTGGAAAACACCCCTCTATGTATGGTTGAGGCCAGCTACAGGTGATGTGCCAAAGTAGCGGAAGATGGCAACAAATGGAGCTGGCGCTAAAAGGAATGCCGTAATCCTTATCAGGACGCAAACGATCCAAGATATGAAGTCTGGACAAGGTTTTTTTGTTGCCATTCTGAGGTTATAATAATTTCATAGTGCCAGAATGCCCCACCACAGCTTTGAAGCCCAAAGAGCAGAAATATTCCAATAGCACATAGAGCGGAAAGATTTAATACGAATCCAACTGTAATTAGCGAGATCAAAATATTCCAATCGAGCGGAATCGAACAATAATTACCCATCGCAATAAAAGGGAGGCATACAGTGGTGGCCAAAAAAAAGAGACACTCTATCACTTGCTCGGGACCGCACTAATGACACTTTGCTTAATTCTAACCGATGCTCCTAATTGAAGATTGAACAGCATACACTGTACTGTCAGCAAAGGTCATTATAGCGTTTCAAACCGACGACGTCAGAAAATTTACCATGAGAACGTTGTGCATGGTTCGAGCTCAACGTGGTCCTCGACGGATCATGGTCCATTATGAGGCAGTAAAGAGCCCTGGCCGGAAAGGAGTCTTGCATTGTTGGAGGTACAGTTTCTAGGAAAATATTCACCAGCTACCGATATAAGAGATTTTGCGCTGCTTCGGAATGGAGCGATTACGGAAGTCCTCCTTGAGCTCGACGGCGACGACTGATGACGTCATGTTTTGAAGACGGTGAGGGCAGTGGAGGAGGACCTGCTTCTGCTTATTATGGGACATCCAAGGAATATTATGCCGTAACACTCCCATCAACAGCGGCACCCTCGGGGAAGAAAAGTTTCGTGATGTGTGGTATGAGCAAAGTGTCTCTTTTTTTGACCACCCCTGTATGGTGCAAAAGTCGTGCCGCCTACAGTAACCCCAATTTTACATAGGGAGGAAGCTCCGAGGTGAGCGTAAAAGGGAAACCTAGGAAATTTCCTTCACTGCAAAGATCAGAATTACTGTAGGCGACGCAAGTTATCGCACCACACGCATCCTCACCTCCCCTTCCCAATGGAATAGATAGACCTCATTGAAAGCTTGACTGATGATTCGAAAAAAAAATTAATACGAAAATCTAATCCCTTACCTGGCAAAGATCGAGCGCGGCGATCGTGTCACGTTTGTCGAGATCGTTCAGGGGGTTTTGATCAGGTCTCAGGATCACATCTTCGACAGCTCGCTTCAGATCGCCGATTCGCATGCTGCCGTTGCAGTACGACGACCGTGGCGACGCCACGGTGCCGGCCAGTAGTTGCTGCTCGCGCCACTTGGCGCCGGACCAACAAATCTCGATCGGTTCGAAGGTACGGCGGCTAATTGGCGCCAGATTGTGGTGGAGGGACACGGGCCGTGCGCGGTACTGCTCTCTGTAAAAGGAATGAATGAGGGTGAGAACGGTTATCGTTCATCGGCGACACGAGGTGATAATACATAACATCGATCACATCGGAGCAAATATTGATTGAAAATCGAAAGAGGATGAAAAGTGGTGAAAATATCGATCAATAAACAAAGGTTTCCCCACAATGGAACACAGACCATATAACAACACAGTGAACCAGAACGAATGTATAATAGCGCGTGGGAAAAAAAAAAGGTGACAGAGTAAAGTTATCGATCAAAACGGACTCATGGCGCCACTCATAAAACCTGAGTCAGCTGATAAATATCTAATCATAGTTGTGCCTGACGATCACCGCCTCCGCCACTGCAACGCAGCGCCCAACCGCAGCAATCAGCTGATAAGCGGTTCCCGTCATTTCATAATGTGCCCACGATAAGCAAAAATAGCTGCCTGAAACTTTTGTGATCTTAGCGCCTTTTATGATCAAATGGGACATAACATAGCGCTGAGTGGGCTAATGTGAGCCAAAAGTGGAGACATTCGAGAAACCTAATGTAGAGCATAGCCCAGAAATAGTCCACTCAATTATGATACCCTAAAACCGCAATGCAAATTCCCATGAGCTGGGTACAAAAAAGGCGTGGATTTAATTGGTAAGGTAAAAGTTGAAATATTTCAAGTAATCGCAGTAAAGGCCTAAATCTTCCGTATTTCAAATTGATACAAATCAAAGTCTAAAATCGCCACATTTGCTTATGAAGATGACTCTCAAAAAAATCCTCCCTTCCACTTTTTTCTTTCCTTTTTCATCAATCGTCATTGTGATACCGTCAAAGGTGAAGTCCAGGATCAGCCAAGTGTTGTTTCCCTCTATGAAAAGGGAAGACGAGACGTTAGTGTGAAAATTCAACCATTTTGTGACTTAAAGCGGAAGAGGGTCTAACAAGGGAGAGGGGGAGGGCGCATGGGCACCACAATTCGTGTTGCCTACAGTAATTCCAGTCGTTGCAGGGGGGAGGAAAATTTTCTAGAAACCTTATCTGTTTCAATTCCGCATTTACACCCACCTCGGAGCTACATACATACATCTCCCTTCAAAAATTGGAATGACAGTGCACCATTTATCGCATAATATGCCCTCGTTATTGTGATAGATTACGAGAAAGAAAAGCGCCGGGGGTATCCCTGCCAGGTATAGCTCACCTAGGGAACATAAACATGATCCCGCCTCAGAATGAACGTGGTCGGAACGGGTACTGTCTTGTGCCTCTCTCGTTTCCCTGCTCTCTCTTCGCTTTATCGTCTACTCCCTTTAGGCGCCAACCTTATCCGTGCGAAACCTGGAACTGCCTAAATAATGCCCAAAATCGACCAAAACCAAAAAGATATCGATTCGAGGTATTCGGTCTTTTATTTAGCTTTTTTTTTCGCTTATAGATGAAGTAGCACTCCCTTTTTCACATCTGAATTCGAATGTCCACGTCGTGTTAACTCAAAATGTACCCCTGTGCCACCAAAAATTGAGCATAACTCACTACTATCTCTTCTAGCTAACTGCACTACATGCACTAATATTAAAGATGCGGTAGGTGCGTTTAGCTTATGAGAGCATTTAGCAAACATACAGCTGAGGCAAACGACTATAACAACCGTCAAGAGTACAAGGCTGGCGCTAGAAACGGAGAGTGCGGTGAGAAGTCGTTAGGGATTGTAAGATAAACTTTAAGAAGTCTAACAATGATCGAACGAAATGCGTGGCCGATTTTTTGATGTTTATAGTGTACAGCAGACTATAAAGTAGCAATTATTGCGTGCATTTCTCTTTCAAAACGAAGGATCAGCGGAAGCCCATTTCTCTAATGATTGCCGTCTGTGAATGGCAGGAAAATTTTTCGGCCTATGGTGGGACTCTGGTGGGTGATTTTCGCTGTTTAAGTTCTGAGTTGATGCGTGGATGCTCACGCCAAACGGGGCTTGAGGTTGTGATATAATGGATCAGATTTCTGGGGCGTCTCCCATGTTTTTATGCTCTCAAGCCTCCTTTGTGGAATATTTTCTGCCGGTTGCCCCCTGCCACTTATCTTATATGTATAGTACGGCAGATAAACAAATTGTATATATCCTGTGTTCCCGCTGAATTTATGGGTTGATGTTGAAGGACGCCATTATTAGCGTAGATTGGGTGCGTGAGCCGGGTGATCTTCATCTTTCAAATATTCAGGCCACTGAACTGTGCGATTACACTAAAACATTCAGATGACAAAAGGTGGTCAAATACATCGAAAATTCTCAGCAATAATTACAAAGAGAATACAGAAGCCCTAGAAAAATTGAGGAGTGGAGATGAGGAAGGATTAAAAACAAGGAAGTGCTTTGCCTTTCGTTTCGCACGTGCTCCTAAACGGAAGCTACGCAGACAAAGATAATCTTCGCTTTGTGCTCATCAGTGCGGAAGAAGAGAGAGCAAAGGTCAATTGGCTATGAAAAAGCCACACACTGAAGTCACGGGAGAGTAATGATGTAATGAGTTCGTAGAGTGAACCTCTGAGCAGTTAACAACTACACTTAAAGGCACAGTCCACCATCGGATTGGTGTGATTATTGCATACGAAATGAAAGGTGCGAGGTGGGCCTGCCATGAAGGGAAAAAAGGAAAAAAAATCACCAAATAAACAATATTGAGAGACTCTTCTTAGTAGGGCGAGTAGTGCAAAAACGAAGAGACACTAAACGCAAAGAACAAAATATAGATGAAAAAACACAGCGGACGAGAGGGCGCAGATACTCTCACCGCACCACGAGGAACGGTGAAGGCACATGGAAACATTCTGGGCCGCGAGCAGCGGTACCCGGAGATGGGTGCTTAAACTCGGCATTTCTCGACGCCCCCATTCTTGATCATGAAAGTTGCGTCATCGACCAGAGTAGAGACGCAGGGTTTTGGGGGATCTTCCCCCAGCCAGATACTGCGGCACACAGCCCCTGAAGAGACCCTGGCCCTTTTTCGTGCACTTTCGGACAGCCAGAATGATACAACTGCGGGATCGAGGACTGCGCTATCCTTCCCGCCGAATGGATTGAGCCACGTGACCTCGTGTACTGCCCATTGACTATCCCTTTACAAACAAACATCAAGAAAGACATTAAAAACGTTCAATAACAACAGGAACTGCTTAGTCATTTTCTGGCATTCTCAAACTGAGAGATTTACGAATTTTACTGACCAGTTATCGTTGCTACAGAAGTTGATGATGAGTGAAAAATGTTAGGAATGACAACTACGGGGTTCGCCTATTGTAAGTAGTTAAGGAGTTTGAAAAATTACTGAAAATGGAAATGGTCGGTCGAACATTTTAAATTCAATATCGGACCTTTCTGAACTGTGCAAATGCCAACTACTACTCCTAATGCGTATAAAAAGAAGTTTACGGCAAATCGCCGGGTTTCCATAGTAATTCGCCCTCTCCATAACGAATTACGACAACAAGAAAACGTCGATACGAAAGTACCACGTCGAATCCTCCCATTCCATTTGTGTGGAAAAACAAAGCGCTCTTTTCCTCCATCAGAATAACACCGTAATCCTCGTGGACAGCCCAACTGCCGCCGCTCAGTCCTCAGGAATTTGCAATGAGATCGATGTGAATTCAGGAATAAATGAATGGAATGCGAAGCATGACGCGCAAGCTCCAATTTATGATAGAAATATTCAGTCATTATTAGTGCTGAATTCATCATCATCAATCAATCCATCAATGCGTCAGCATGAATGTTTCGGTCCCCTTTCCTTTCACAATTTATGAGAAGAAGACCTGAGATCACTCCCGATCTATCAGGGCGGGTACCGCTGGTGTTGAATTGAATTAGCCGGTCCGATGAAAAAAATTTTCGCACTGCCCAACGCGTCCATTACTAACTATAAATCGCTTAGCCTGTCTGTCACGGTGTCTGTCACGAAATTCCCTACTTCCTGGGAATCCACCTGGAGAGCCCTACAAGTGTGAAATGGGTGGACCATGTCTCGAAAAGTACAGAACATACATCAGCTAACTAGGGCCCTGCCTACAATGGGCGTGGCGTGCAATGGAATGGAAGGCACCGATGATAAAAGTTGTAAATTTGGTTTCAAAACGGCCGAAGGATGGAGGCGAAATGCGCGAAAGTGTGCACTAGTGAGCTTGACCGAAATGGGGAAACCCACCCCCTGTGGGCGGGGCGTTCTCTGGAGCACTTTCCTCCATGAAAAAAATTTATAACCGGTTTGGAGAAAGCCTACAGAGCAGGAAAAATAGGTACAGGAAAGCTTTGTCTAATTTGTTCCAGTATACATGATGTTAGCGGAGGTCAGCCTACAATGGGCGGAGTGTGCCCTTGAGCAAATGGCATTTTCTACAAGATCTATTTACTTAAACCGAAGGTGTGATTCAGTCGACCGCCTTGAGCTCCATCTGACATACCGTTGTCTCCAATATCTCCTTGGCGTATTTTGAACCATCCTTCATGGTCTCTTTTGATCGTA
>KZ345661.1:84264-95410 GCA_002352805.1 Teladorsagia circumcincta | reverse complement strand
CAGGCCAATGAATGCTTGCAGGACGTACTATAAAATTTGTTTTCAACGTAGTTGTAAAATATAATAGTCAAGCACAAGTCCCACGCTCCGTTGCCTTCCTTCACAACTGCTTCATTATGGCCTTGAGAAGTCGCTCTAACGCCTAATACTCCTTCCCGTATCCTTTACCCGGATATAGCGCAGTAGGTGTACTTGCTGAGCGAATACATAGCTTACTACACAAGGGAGAGGGAGGGGGGAGGGGTTGGGAGAGCAAGGACGGTGTAGTGACAAACGGCGCCGGCTTACATGTGTACGATCCGAAAGTCAGGCAGATCGAATGCTGCCCGGGGCAGGCAAGCCAATCATGGTCCCGACTGGAAGGCTAAACTATGAATTTCAATCACCACTGCCCATCGCAAATCACTCCCCAGGCAAAAGCTCGTTGAAATACCTCCACGATATTGAATAGGAGTAGAGTGCCTGGCGCATCCCAGAAGAGCTTTAATAGCGTCAGAAGTTGTCCCCGCTTGATCCGTCCGTTATCATCACAGAACTTTCTCAGCGGTCCGCCCTTCAGCCAGCCTTCACTGAAAAGCTGTATCGAACGCGAAGTTTACAGCACTAATCCCCGGGTAAACGAACCGATCAATGGGTTGGCGAGCCACAGCGGCGTCTGTGAGTGCGCCTCAATCAGCTGATGATTTAACCAACTGTGACATACGCATATGGCTGATTTTTGACAGAGCCCGACAAAGGATGAAATTGGTTTCCGGGAAGCTTTAAATCGAGCTCAACGAGTCACACTTTTCTATGAAGCGCGCAGGGGTTCAAATAACTCGCGATAGGTGCAAGACTCTAAAGAAAGGATGAAAGAAGAAAATTATAAATTTTCAACCCCTTTAGAGGATTCAGAGAGCCTCCAAGCAAGATTATTAGGAATTCAATCGGGAAAAGCAGTTCCTGGCAATTCTTCGAACAAACTCACTGGCCATTTCAGAGGAGAATCTGAAAAATCTGTACCAGCCAGGGGCTCAGAAATTTCATTGAAAACTAACATAGGGTAGAATATTTGCGAAACGATGCTAAACTGTTTAAACTCAGAAAAAAAATACTTGACAAAGCTCACAAGATTTTGAGAATCCCATGAGCGGAACCTTAAAAATGTCCTCCTCATGGACTCATAAAGGCAGTGAGCACGATGGCTGGTGGGCAGCGGTATTTATCCAGAACTGAGCCTCATTGGTGGAAGGATGGCGAAAGATGGTGTCAACTAAAAGTCCCAGTGCCGAGGAATGTAGTCCACCATTGGCGCCCATTGACGTCATCAAAATCGCTTTATCCTCCAGCATCGTGTTCACTGCCTCAAAAAACCATCTCACAGAGCGAGTAAACCACGAGAGACCTTCTCTAAAACTCATGGAAAAATCTCATCACTGCCCAATCCTTTCTGTAGCAGTTGTACAACAAGAAGAAACGTTCTTCGGGAAAAAATGATAAAGAAAAATGAGAAGCTTTGAGAAGGAGGAATTTCCAGACCGGAGATGAGAAATGTTTTCAAGAAATGATAGGCCAGTAATAATCGCCGGACTATAAACATAGAATCAGTCATATGATGTCATCGAAAAGCGCAATCGAGATCTCTTTGTTTTTTTTGCCCCATTCTGAATTCCTGTACTTTGTTATCTTATCACACATACGCATCTCTGAAGTCATTGCAACAGCACGGAATTTCCAGAAGGAGAATCGTAAACTCTTCAGCAATATCGTATTACTCACTAGGAGACTGACAAGCGCCATTCTTCTCTTTCCCGCAATGTCGAAATCCAATTTTCTGAGATTCAATCTTTTGGTTCACTGGAAACGTAGTGATTTCAGCTTAGTGATGAGTCACCATCCCATTCCTTCTACTGAAACATGACACCATCTGGCGTCGGACAATTCAATCATTTATTTTCTCGGAACAGGGTGTATTATGATTATTACGATGATAAGGGAAGGATGAAGCATCAGGCGCTGATCATCCTTCTTTTGGGATGAGCCACACCCTCCTTTTCCACCCAAAATCGTGTCCAAATTGAAAGTGATTTGGCCTATACAAAGACTTGATTAAAAACATGGAGACAGTATATTTTTCACTCTCGCGTCGTCTAAACGCACGTGCGTCTCTTCTTCCTCCCTCAACATTTTTTAAATTCAATATTTTTACCCTACCTGAATATTTTCAGAACTGTTTACGCACCTCGGATTCCTTCCACTTCTCTGAGGTGTAGTCTTAGAAGTAACCGGTTCTGTGACGCCGAGTAATGTCAAAGGCTGCCTCCCCCCCCCCCGGAGCCAAATCGCGCCTGTCTTTGCAGTGACCATCCATGTACAAATCAAGCGTTTTATCCTCCCAGATAAACTTAGTGCCCTAACCGATTACGGAGGGCGGAAGGCTTGGTTGACCTAATTGGCCATGGCGAAATCCCTTTCGAGATTTGACCTTCAGACCGTTCGGATGGTGAGTGGTAAAAGCTCCTACTACACCACTCCAACCAAGCTCTTCCTAGACAGCAAATGATGACTAATTTTGAGCATTCCGCAAGTAGCCACGATTTTGTGCAGCTTAGGAGGCAAGCTCTGAAAACAAATCCGAAATCCGGCTCAAATTCCCACACCAAATCCTCCACCCAGAAATGTCACGTGGGGCTGGCATTTTCAAAGCCATGCACTCCCACTCACTCTTTGGAAGTCTCCACATTTCTCGAAAATTTTCAGGGAAGAAAAAATAACCTGAATATTCGATTCCAAGCCCTTTCGGCCCCTTCGGCATCACTTCACCCGAAGGAACATGCATGAAGTCTTTTGAGCCAGTTGCTCATCTAAGCCAACGATTTATAAGCCGCCCCCAGAGCTTTGGAGTAGTTGGATGTTGCGCAATCGCATAATAAAGTGGATGGATTATATGGCCTGCGGGGACTGAGGCTATCAGAAACGTTAGAGATGGAGTTCCTTTGACAAAAACTAGACGATGTAAAACTGATGCACTTGAGGGTGAAATATGAAACTAAACAAAGGCCCGAGCTGAAGAATGGATGAGCGAATGTTGTCTCCCAAGAGGAAGTGATTCACAAAATACATATGTAGACATAGGATAGCAGGGGTTGTAAACTGCGTCAACAAGGGATGAACGGCAGATGACGTCGTTATGAGAGACAACTGTGGAGATGTGATATATGACTCTAGTGAAATCGTCACTTCGCCACGACGAACCTCGTATGTTTCTAGTGGTCATCTGTGGTCACCTGCCACGAAGCTATCCCTTTGAGCACCCTCCTAATAGCGTTGGAACACTTGGGCAAAGCTCAATAGATACCAGAGCAGGGTTGGATAATGCGTGGGTTATGTGGCCAACTATCAAGAGGAAACGCTGAGCCTCACCTAAAGACTTGCTCAGTACCCGCAGGAGAAACTGCCTTGTTTGAAGGGTAGAGAAGATAAGGTGGTTAGGGGGTGTATCAGATGGTAGCTCAAAGGCAAGTGATCACAGTGACTGGGACATGCGATTCTGATAACGTCATTGAACGTCATACGTGGGAAGCGTAAAAGGCGGTCTCAACACACCCCCAACGCGCTAAGGGGTTAAATCCACCCACAACGTTTAATGACGCATCGACGCACCGACCTCCAGCCATCGCGATCACTGCCTTTGAGCTCTTGTCCAGACACTGGGTGGGGTGTCCCCCAAGAGGCCCACCGCGCGGCGAAGGAAAAGACGCAGATGCGGCAAAGAACGAGTCGCAGCGCATACTGTGGCGGTTAGGCGTCAGGTTAAATAGAGTGTACCACACCACGCCTCATATCGCACAGCGCGCGCCGCGCCTCGTCTCTTTCCTCTCTTCCTTCGCCGCGCGGTGTTCCTTCTGGGGGACACCCCATTGGGTGAATTCGTGATTGATTCACATTTGGCGTAACATCCCACCCCCCCCCCCCCTCCAACCCTCCACCTCACCCAGCCTTACAGAGACTTCAACTTTTGCACAGGCAACAGAAGAAGAATGAGATTGAGGCGTGACATCGACCTAAAATCGCCTCTACTTCTAACCTCATAGAGCACGGACTACTTTAGATTTTAGTTTCTGGTTCGTCTGAACTGCGAGAACCTCATAGTACTTCAGCAGTGAATGACGCAAATCGTATAAAAAAAGCAAACGCTCGGCTCTTCTCAATTCACGATTAGGAGCGATGAAGCGTGAGAATGTGAAAAAGAAGGCTGCAAATGGCTTTAATTGAGAGCGAGCGACCGCACCTCGAAAAGAGGCTAAACCATGTACAGAATTCATAGGGGTAAAATAAGTTACGGAACAGTATTCAGTGCATTACATCTTACTCTCTTAATCGTTCTTAGAAACTGGCTAGAAAGACTCCTTAAAAATGTCTTGACCCTTTAAAATTCAATAATTCAGAAAACGAGAGGACAACAAATAAAAAGCAAAGTAAGGAGCATTTGAAGGCAGTGAACACGATGGCTGTAGGGCGGAGCGGTTTTGATGAGGCCATGGCACGTCACTGGTGGACCAAACCCGTCAGCGCGTTGGAAGGTACGGTTGCTCCGAGTCTCATCACGCATTAATATTTACAGAGAGCTGATTACTTTAAAAACCCATGCACGAAAACCGCTTCAACGAGGACTTTTAACCGATATCATGAAGCTTGGAGAGTATTTCGATTTTGCAAACAATTAAAAAAACAGGTTCTGTTACAAAATCAAGCAAATAAAGAGCAAAATAAAAAGCAAAGTAAGGAGCACTTAAAGGCAGTGAACACGATGGCTGTAAGGTGGAGCGGCTCTGATGACGTCATTGCATGCCACTGGTAGAACAAACCACCCATTGCGTCCGAGAGCCTGTTCACCATCGACGCCTGATGACGTCATAGAAACCGCATCGCACCTCAGCCATCGTGTTCACTGCCTTTAAGTTCAACAGACGCGTCTGGGATGTGCCATACTTCCAGATTCGGTTGGAAACTGCATACATAATTGAACTAGTTGACCTCGTGGGAGGCAGCAGATGCTAGAATGCTGCAAATTTTGCAAACTTTCTAATTCAAGATTCTGGTAGGAGGCTCTGTTGCTGGGTGTCCCCATCCCCGATTTCGCGAATTGTGCAAAAAACAAACAGCCTCTGAAGCCCTTGAACTCGTCTGTCTTTACGAAACGCTAGGGAAACATAATCCCGTTTCCCCATGAAAAACAGCAATTTCACGGAGGGAATGAGTTTTTCCCATTCCGCCCACGGCAGCTTTTGATTTCTATTCAAATGGCATTAGCACACCATTGTTAGCACAATGAATGACGAGAATGAAGTGCTGGAAAAGTGTTGGGTGACTCAGCTGGTGCGGCCTCCCCGTGTGCAGCGCCGAGTCGAACAGCTGCGCTCCGTATCAATATCGCGTGTATTCCGAGGAAAAAACTGGCCTCTGCACTGCTGCGCTAAAAAGCACCTGCATTTGCCTCACCGGCTCATTAATAATTCATAAAGTTAAAACGACTCTCAGGCGTTTTTCATACCGCTGCACCTGAGCGGTGTCTGTTGAGTCGAGTGGGACCATCTGTCCCATAAACTCAATCACAAGTTAGATTATTAGTCTGTTATGAATAAACTTTCCAAGAACAAATTATTATTAGTGGCAGCAATTTGTAAAGTTCGTCAAGCTCGTTACTGGTGTACTGTATTTTAATAGTCAAGACGAGGCCGAAAACAAACCCGGTCGTCCTGGCTCTCGACAGGGACAGCCCAAGCATCAGTGAACGCTTACCATCTGAGTTTACAGTGACAAGATACGGTCAGCGTCGGTAAACCAAGAAAAGCTTCAAAACCTGGGGTAGGTAAGGATCACAGCTAGGGTAGGTCACACAGGAAGGATCATATTATAGCCTTCTGAAAAGATCTTGAAGCCTCAATTCGATTAAAAAAAAAGTGGTAAACAAGCGATAAGTGCTGAATTGGGTAGCAACCCACCTCACCTTTTGGGTAAAGAACCCAAAAGCTTACCCGAAAGGTGGGGTAACGGACGTCATTTGAAAAGGAACCCAAAAGGTAGAGAACCTCATTTATGTAACCAGAACCATCGCATGCAAGTCCCTTTAGGGAGTTTTATAAAGGAAGCGAGATTAAAGATCTTTCAGATGAGACCTAATGACACAGTGCCATGGGGTAAAATTTCGTGAGTGTGTGGTTTGCAAATGTAAAATGCGCAAGACCTGAGCAGCAGCAGACAATGTCAGGTGAAACTTGGGTTCGGGGGGAGGGGGTGGGGGAGGGCACGCGATGGCGCGGCGCTCTGTTCGTCTGCTTCTCCAGGGCCTAGCCTTAGGGCAGTTACTCTTCCATTATCACGTGGCAGTTTCGCGCCATCCATCGGACTAAGCCTTGGAAAAAAGACGAAAGAGTGCCACGCCATCGCGTGCACCTTGCCCCCCCCCGAACCCGAGTCTCACCCGTGCCGAGTCAGAGTCAGGTCATACCTCGTAGTTCGGTTTGTAGATCGAGTGATGAGTAGATACTTAAAGCAACAGTCCCAACAGGGTCGAAGTGGGCGTGGCGGCCAACCGTTGCACCGCCTTTTGCCAGCCGTGGAGATCGCGTGATTGGCTGTGGAGGCATCTGCGATCGTTTTGAGACCACAGTAGCTATTTGAATTCGATTCACGATGCAAATCGTGATCGTGAACGAATCTCCACGGCTGGCAAGAGAGGGTGCGACTTTTGTCCGCCACGCCCACTTCGAACCTGCTTGGACTGTTGCTTACCGACCGTGTGGTCGCATAATCGATACGTATCTATTCCACACTCGAACTGCAAACCGAACTGCAATGCAGGACCCGACTCTAAAACGTCATGGCTACACGAAATGAGAAGAGATAGTAAGCACTGAGATTAGTAACCAAAATCAACATCAAATAAATCTATCGACAAATAAGGGGAACATGAGAAAAATCGCTAAGTCAAAAATGGGGGTTCATACATCTGAATATCGAAACTGTTGACTATACGCCCCCATGACCAATTCCTTTTAGTGCGGCTTCAGAGTTTACCTAGGGGATTACCCGCTCCGGTTGAACCATAATCCCCACTTGAGTGTAATGCCCGCACAGCTGTTACGAAACCAAGCAAGTTGACAGGACGGGGGAATTTGCTAAAAAAAGGTCATGCCAGGTCGGGATAGCAATCTAAACTCCACCCATACTCACCTCGTGACTCAGCGTCTTTATGGGTGTCGAAATAAGCTGCAAAGTCACGCGCAAAGTCCACTAAGTTCCAAGTTGCGGCGCCCTGACATGAGCCTCAAAACAAATTGCCACGCGAGATGGGGGAAGCCATCAGTAAAATGGCACCGTCGAGTCGAAACGCGCTGCCGCCCTCAGAACTTGTTACCCTGCGCCAACACAGCGTCCCGGGAAGATTTAATCAAGTCAAGAGACTTTTGGGAAAAAATGAAGTGCTTCCGCGATCGATGCGGTAATTATAAGACGATCACGGATGACTGAACATTTGCAGTAGCAGAGGCGCAGTGGAAGGAACTCCTTGGCGGTGGGTAATATACCCAGATGGGAAACTCTGTGATAATTCTTACCGGCAATAAACCGAGGGTGGGTAATATTCCCAGATGGGAAACCCCGTGGCAATGCTCACCACAAAGAAATAGTGGGAGTTTTGGGAACCCCATCAAGCACCCATTTCGAGGCAATACCTTATGGTCGCGTCGGGTAGACCCACACGGTTCAATGTTCCTAGTCATGGAACCCCTTCTTCCTAGAACCCTTGTGATCCCAATGGAACTGCTGCTAATCCACTTCAAAGCTGACGTGATATAAATACGGTAACGCCAGAAGTAAAACCATAATGGCAAGCCAAATTTACTTACAGTACCGTCTAGTTTTCCTCGACAATTTACCCATGACCAGTTATAACAATGTTTGCATTTAGGAGTGGCTGTACGTTCGCAGTTGGTAAACGTTATGACTCAGAAAGTGGGCGAGTGACTGCAGACAGTGAGAGGAAGCGGTTTGACCTTGTCAATCGACGCATTTAGGCCGGGGGTTCTCCTATGGGAACTCGGTGAAAAAGGCTGCCGCGCCGAACGGCGCCACTGGTCTCGTCTCTGTCGAGGCCAACAGGAAGCACGTCGATAACTGGTTGCGCTTTCAGTGCTCTCACAAAAACAACAACACCCCGCCGAGCAACTTAGGCTAAACACACTCATGGAAAATTACTGGGGAACTCTATAGGGATTGAACGAGTCTTTCAACTTACAGAGTTTCCTAAACATTGAGTTTTTCACAGGATCAATCATTGCGCTGTGAAAAGTTTAGGGTAGACTCCTCTGGAGAAGATCATCATATCGCCCGGGTACCCGACAGGAGGCCTTGCGCTGCAACAAGGTAGAGACACAGACGGGTCAGCGGAAGAGTCGCAGCGGGTACTGTGCGATGTAGATAAACCCATCTACGTCTCTGCCTATTAGCCGCGCGACGAGCCTCCTGTCGGTACCCCCTCCCCCTAAACTTTGGCCACTCGTACAATAATCCTAACTTAGTGTTACGTACTGCTCCCACTCCGACATGTGAACAACTTCCGCTGCATCTCTAGTGAGTCTCTCGATTGGGCGGCGGGGGGGGGGGAGGTGGAATAAATATAATTGCTGAAAATACCAAGTTCTCAACAGTCGTCTGAGTTTTCCTAAAAATCCTCGATTTCTAAACAGTCATTTCTTCTCAGCTCTGCAAAAAGCACAACCTTTATTTCAATAAATGAGAGCCCTCCGACAAACCACAAAATTAGGTGCTCAATGACCCCGGTTCTCAGCGAATTTTCGGGGGGGGGGGGGAAATAGTGCAAAATAATGATAGAAATGACCTTCTTCCACCTCAAGATGCCTTGAACGGTGACAGGTAGTAAAATAGATTCTGAAACTGATAGTCTCGGAATTTTTCATATTCACTTGGAAACCATCCAACTCCAGAAAGTATTCTGTTCCCAGCGCTGCAAAAACACCCCCCCCTCCCATTCTGAGGGTTGTTCAAAGGGCGCCAGAAAACCCTTGTTCTTCTTCCCCCTTACCAGAAAGGTCTTTCAGGTTGGGCGTAGATTTTCCAGAACGGTTATTGGTGTTACACAGGGAGACGGGCATGGAACATGGAACTATGCTCCATTTTTTCTGAGCGCTCCTCTGAACGGCAAAATGAGGGATGAAGATTGGTTCCTCAGTCGATCCTCGGTAGTGACAAAGTTTTGAATTTTCAACATATTCTTGCGCAATATTGCAAAATGGTACCATCGGTTCGTAATGGGGGCCATATTATACTACCAACAGGACCATCTGTAACCCGTATGAGTAAGTTGTTGCCAAAAACTGCGGTCAAAAGGTGTAGCGCTTACGCTTTTTTACCCCTTCTTGTCATTCAGAGGACCGTCCAGGAAAAATAAGCCATGTTTCTGTGTTCCATGCAACTGCTCCTACATCATGCATAAAACCATTTTCGAGCAGGGTACGCTCCAAAAGAAAAGGAACCCTTTTCTGGTTAGCTCATTCAGGGTGCAGAGCTGCGTTGAGTGGTGAAAGTGTACGATGATGTCATCACCTGCACTTTCACTACTCATAAGTTCGGATCCTACCCACAGCAACCGAACCTTCAACATCTCTGAGGTAGAATAATTCGTGCCAGAAATTTCCGGAAAGATATGCTCACAAGCACAGTGACTGGGCAGCTAATTCATTGTTAAAGGTTTGTCCATTCCAGTGCTTTCACAAATCTCAATGAGAGCCTGACGCATGGCTCACTCGAAAAAGCTTACGTTGGTAATTCCCTTATTTGTTGTGCAGTTGGGATTGAATTCGCAGAAGTTTCGCAGAACATGTGAAATACTTGAGGAATTGCATTACTACTACTACTTATCACTTACTCAGAATTACAAATAAAAATCACGAAGCAAAGACTAACACTACTCTAATGTGCCTACAAATACCGAATACAATTTACTCGACTCGGCTTATCTCCTTTTTGACAATCTACCATAACAACTCAACTACTATATAGAATAACAAAGGATTTGCCTTAAGCCAGCTAGTAGTGAGACCAAAAATAGAAAACACTAGAAACGTCAGGGGGCACACGTGAAAACCCACCATCTTAGGGTTATCACGGGTGTTAGAAAAAGGGAATAAAAAAAACGTAGTTCTATAATCGTGGAGAAAATGATATAATGATGAAGACAAGCCAAGGCCGATGTCAGACTTTGCGGATCGCGCGATTCGCTAGCGTCTGCGGTCGCGTCGCGGCCAGTGAATCACTCGATTAGCGGTACCGCAACGCGACCGCGAACGCTAGCGAATCGGGGGATTCGCTAATCTGACATCGGCCTAAAATGGAAGGCCGATCGTAAAAGAGCAAAATCGTTGAGAAGAACAAAATGGAGGAGGCATACTGCAGGAAAAAACCAAATCAAAGTGGAAAAGAAAGGAACTCGAAGCGCAGCGAGCTCATCATAAAGTGTGAACAAATAGATAATTGGATTGGAACTATTTCTAAGAATTTCAAAAACGAAAGAGCTATGAAAACCCTCGAAAGAGCCGGGTTCTGGAGGTGAAAAATTGGAAGGGGTCCAGTAGAATCAAAATGGCTTAAAGACGCTTCTTCAACGCCACATTAGCTTTAAGCCGATGTCAGACTTTGCGAATTGCGCGATTCGCTAGCGTCTGCGGCCGCGTCGCGGCCAACGAGTCACTCATTTGATTGGTACCGCAACGCGACCGCGGACGCTAGCGAATCGCTAGTCGCGACATTTCGATAGCACGAATGATCAACATGGTCGGCCTATCAACCTGGACTGACGCTGGTACGGGCCCCTTTTTGTAATTTTGCGAGGCATGTTTACTAACTCGACAGCAGGGCAAACCGTCGGCTATCCTGCTGTTGAGGTAGTAATCACGCCTCGAGTAACAACAATTCAGACGGGGTTCGTGGTTTAGAGGGTCGTGTTTGCCGAATCTTGGAGAGTGAGTGAAATTTTTGCAATATTCTCGAAAAGTGCATGGTAAGGCGCAAAAATACGGAATCTACAGTTTGTATTGGGGCGGGGTTGGAGTGCGTCACCTGGTATCAAAATAAAACAGAATAAAAA
>KZ345661.1:52901-64483 GCA_002352805.1 Teladorsagia circumcincta | reverse complement strand
TTTCGAAAAAATATTTCTAAAATTTTATTTGTACAACATATTATATTACCTATACCGCTCTTATCTATGGGATTTTAGGGTAAATAAAGGCAGACAAACATGAACAGACAGTAACATAAAGGTGCTGTCGCAAGGGGGCGGAGGCTGAATCCCCACGGCTAACGACGAAAAGTCAACTGTTAGCCCGGCCATTTGTAATGTCTACCTATGCACGCTGGGTTCTAATCTGCTTTGTTATCTGTGGAACGACTCCCTGTATGAAGTTATGAAGCAGGCAAGCGCAGCGATAATATCCTAATTCATAGGCAAGATGCCGAAGGATTGATTCCAATGGAGCCCGTACTTTTGTTCGATCCAGAAGCATGTTAAAGTCTTTCTAGTTATGTCACAAGTTGTTATTTTAATGGGTTTGCTATGTGATTACATCTTACAATAGCCGTGCCTACACCATACAACATACACCGCTACCACTCAAACTTGTTCAAGTGATTGAAGGGTATTCGACCGGTGACCTTGAGGAAGGTTTCAAAGGGAGTCAATCGGGCTCACTTGGGTTGCGCATAAAATTGAATGAAGCTGGCTTCGAAATACCAATGCAAAGAGGGCAGCTACTGGGCGACAGTATATACTTGTGCAGAAGGGGTGCAGTGTTGGAGGCGTCACAGAAATCTTATCCAGCCAACAGGATCGAAAATCGCTTCAGGACCGCATATGGCAGCAGATAGCTTGGGCCGAACTTACTCAGCAAGGCAATGACAAATTACCATGTCAACAAAATCTAGGGGTATTTCACTCGTCGGATTCGGTACAAAGAGTTGATCGATGGTGAATGGAGGTCGAAAGCATGGCGAATCCCATCGACAAGCGCAGCCATCTGGCCATTTATCTTTAGGAAGCAGTAAATTATGAATGGGAGAGGAGACTTGAAGGAATACGAAAATTCACGCAAAGATGCCTTAGGAAGCGGTAAACCGACATCCAAGCGGGACGTGCACAAATTAGGATCAAGAAAAGGACATAATGAAAAGGAGAGGGAAGCTAATTACATGAAGGGGTTCACTTCACCGTAATTCAAAAGAAATTTGAGAATAAACGAATTAGCACGCAAGAGGGCGATCTGACTGAAGAAACTAGAGTCCGTTTCTGAAGAGGATCGCAGGCCAAGTAGTAAATTCAAACTCAGGTATACACACAGCAAAGCAAAGAGAAGAATGATGCTGATGAAGCTACCTAGCGCTGGTAGAAGAACTCCGTTTCGCCACACCCTTTGAAAGAAGGAGGAGGAGGGTGGGTGGTTGGATTGATGAGAGAGGAGAAAACGAAATCACACAGTAATTGCCAAACAGAGGATTAATCACTTAAACAACCAAAGGACTATGATCACATGAGTTCTTGAGGAGGAGTGAAGAAAAATGAGGGAGAGAGAGGGAATAACAAGCATCATAAAAAGTCAAGCATCCAAAATCTGACGACACTTTAGGTTCCAAATAGCACGGGCAATAAAAGTAAGGAATTGTGGAGAACAATTAAAAAATACAATTAGTTGAGCAGCCTATTTGATGAGAGCTTTGGCAGGGAAGGATCACAGTTCGAACATCAGTAAGTAAAACAAGAGTATAAAGACTGGAGAAAAAAAAACGAACAGAGAGGAAATTGCGGAAGTGAAAAACCTGACAAGTCGCCTCAGATAAGGACAACAGTGAAAAGAAGACGAAGAAACAAGCTGTCGCGCGAAGCGGCTGAGAGACTAGGGTAGCTAGGGTAGCACAATTATGACTGAGATAAAGAAGACAGACAGTAGTAGCAGAAGCGGGTCTCATCCGGTGAGGGGGGGTCATTGCTATCAGACATACAGACAGATACATATGGACGGAGACACGTATACGCATACAGACAGAGAAATGGACAGACAGAAGGAGGGACACAGAGAGACTGCCGGACAGACAGACACGTACAGACAAACAGTTGAACAGACAGGCAGACGGATAGACGACTGGAGAAAGAGGAGAAGAGAGAACGCAGGCAGGCAAACAGAGATGGAGAGGCGAGCCAGCAGACATGGAAAGATAGAGAAGGGGAAAGAGCGGTGAAAAAATGTCGATGGACACAGAGGAAGTACTGGAAAGCTTCAAATATAAACACAAACCCTATACAATGACTGTTCAGATTCTAACCTCTTGCACCACTACTTCCTCCTCTACACTTGTAATGCTCCGCTCCCTCCCTCTTCTCCCCACTTCCCCTCCCTCGTGCCCTGCCCCCGCTATAACTTGAACTCGCTCGCTAAATCTCATGCTATGGGCCTATTTTAAACACGAAGAACGAGCTCGCGACACTAAACTTGGTGTCAGTCACGCGAACCTGTCTGCCAGAACTTTAAATCACGTGGAGGGCCACAAAAATGATAAACTAGGGAAAAGAGCAGTTCCAGATAGAATAATGAGGGAGTGAGCAAATCACCACTGGGAATTGTCAGGGACGGGCTCGTATTAGCCTCGCTTTCGGCGTGGAGCAAATTCTTATGACCGAGAACTAAATGTTATGTTCAATGCTGCAGGCACACTCGAAGGGTCTTCAATAGAAACAGCTGAAATAAAAGAGCGGCGTTATCGCAAGACCCGAGGGTGTCCTATTACCTAGTAGGGGACCGGAGTAGGGGATCGGAACATTGGGGGAATGAAAAATTTCTAACGGACTTTAGAGTTAAGTCCCCTTCGCCTAAGGGTCACTTGATAGCAAAAAGGAGATGAGCGCTATCGCAAGATACGGGGACACAGCGGTGGCAGAGCATTTAACTGTGCCAAACATGTCTCTTTGGTTAACAACGGGACTAAGCCCTGGGTGGGAAGGGGAGACTCTAGAATGTGTGAATCATTTTAATTTCCCCGGAGTTCCTGCCACCTCTTAGGCTTAGTCCTAGAGGATGCCCCTGTTGTGATAGCGGAAGATTGGGATTAAATTCTTGGAATGAAAAGCAAGAAAGAGTAAACAGTGAAGTGAAAGGTGATGAAAATGAAGCAAAACCTCTGGCTGAAAAAAAACCTTTCGATCTTCCGAAGATCTCCAAATTTCTGCCTAAAATTTTCCATGTCATCTCACATTTGGACATGAATTCACGGGTAAGTCGACCTTTCCCTACGGGACCATTCAATTCCTGATAACCACGGTGGAATTATTGGAACCTTGTCGACGGAACATCGAATAAAAATCAAACAAAAATCCCCTTCCACAATTTTGAAAATCAATGATTTGAAAGTGTTCAAAAGCACTTTATGCCAATAGTGGCTTCTTTTTTATTTTATTGAACAGTAACATTCCACCATGGGCCAGTGTTTATTCAGTGGAAACACTTGCTAATCGGCTTACATGCAACAACAGAGGGTTTCCGGGCTGGAATGCACGATAGCTAGAAAAAGGGCCAGAACGGGGTTAGTCGCTCATGAGATACGAAGGCGGTAGCCACCGGACACCACCCAAATACCCCTCTCCCTCCCGTAATGGAATAGCTGACCTTTGAGCTATTGACAGAAAATGAATCTGAATGGCAATCACACCTAAAATGAATTGAAAAGCAAAAACAAAGAACAAAAGTGGTATAATTTAGCGTAATCAGGCCGATGACTTTACGTATCGAGCGATTCGCTAGCGTCCGCGGTCGCGTCGCGTAGCTAATGGCTCGATTCGCAAAGTCTGACACCAGCCTCACAAGAAATACTAACCAACATCCAGATACCGGTGCAGGTAGATGAAATCAGATCACACCCCTATTCGGATCCGTCTGGCTACGAACGCGAATAGGCGGCGTAAGGGGGGGGGGGGCAGCTTAGAACGCTGTCTTAGAAGGTGAGACATACGAGTGATAATGATCGTAGACGTAGAAAACGATGCCATTACAATCGCCAGCGTATGCCATGATTAGCTGAGGGTAGCGGTAAGATTAAGCTGAAACAGCGCTCAATCTTCTGTGACCTCAAACCCTCTATGTCCTAAAGTAGCGATGGCTCGAGTGGCTACTGCACAGGCCAAGCCAGGGTTGAGGGGACGGGGGGGGGACCCATCGATCAGATAGAACAGACACTGCACTCGTCACCACGGTCATGGCACTCGGCTCGGGCAAAAAAGAGAACTAGGGCACACACAACGCACATCCATCCACCCACCCATGCCTCGTTCGTGGCCGTCAATTTAATCGCACATCTCATCAATGTGGCCCTTGTTGAGTTGATGCACATCGTTGATGAGTCATTCACTGGAATTCCACTGCGGAACGGGAAGCACAAGAACACGATTTCGTCCCGGGACCCACCAGAGGATTTTATGGCTCATCGGGCGCGATTCGCAGAAAAGATTGATGACGTTCAAGTCTTGCAGAAAGCATAAATCTTGCTGCAGAAAGCTAACCGCCGCCGTCTTCTCCATGCTCAGGCAAAACTCATTCGAGGGACAAACCTAGCCCAAGCGAACACATTCGAGGGATAAATCTAGCCCACAAGATATAGCCCGGGGGAATTACTCGGGCAATTTCACAAATTATCTGGAGTGGAATTGTAACCCTAATCAAGTGGAAGTCTAGTATGCAATCCACTGGTTGAGCTAGGCTGTTTTATGGTCAGGCATGTGTCTAGCGAACGCAGGCGCGCGCTGTCGCGTTGCGAAGCGGGTCCATTTTAAGCGAGTATTCGTGACTGCTCAGATCATATGAACAAAAATACGTGGAAAAGAATCGAGACAGGAAAACAATAAATGGAGTGGCGTTTAGCCATGACCTATAAGCGCAGCACGCGACGCGACCGCACGCAGCAGTTCGCGGTTTCTGTTCTGTAACGATAGAAGATAGTACATGTCTGCATGAGAGACGTCTACTCATATTGAGAATGTCAATAAATCACATCCAGTATGAAGGCTATCTAGTCAAGCAGGCTACCGTAATCTGTCATACATACGTCCCAAATGAGCTCCTGAAGCACCGAGAAGGGGGCTCCTTTTCGGACTTATTGATACTACACATCTTCACTTCTTGAGGAGAAGCACTGATGGCATAAATTTCGTGGCGGACCAACACTAAAGACTCGGCTCAAAAATCCGTGTCCACCAAATGAAAAGTACCCTTCAATATGTAAGTTCTCAGCTATCAAACGCTTACCCTCACGTCGACACAGTGAGGGAACTGCAACTTGAATTGCGTGGAAGCACAATGAAACAGAGGCTGATCAAAACCATAAGGAAGGGGCAGCAGACTAAGGAAGTATGGGATACGCCAAGCACCTCATTTCTAATCACATTGCGAAGGAACCGGGAGAATTATTCTAGAAGTAACAAACATTCGACGAGCCCTCTGATGAGTTGTTAAATAATGCTAGCTTCTGAAGAATACTTCATGGAAAAGAACAAGCAGGAGAGGTAGTGACAAAGATTATAATGCCTTGGACGGCTTCTAGTGAAAGCCGGCCTCCGGCTCAACCGCCCACCCTCTTTTCTCTCCCTCTGGAGGGGATTCCCCCTTCCGAAAAACCTTTTTATGATCATACATGCAGTAATTCAGCCATAGAACCCTCAATAACTCAACAGCGCAGAGGGGAAACTCTCGCGAGATGAATGAAGTCATGCGCTGCCGCCGATTCTGCAGAGGGCGGCCGTGCCATCGCAGGCGCTCTCTCTATTGACGTAAGAAACCCCATAAAAAAGCCCTAGGCAGCTGATGAGATTCGTCATCGAAATATACTGCTGCTGCTGCTCGAAGAAGTGGTCATTGAACAATTACGGGACGAAGTTTCTGAGCGGTGAAAAACGAAAAAAAGCGCCCTGAATATCCACGTGATACTTTCGCTCACGTTTGCTCACTAGTGCAAACAACAATCGCTATCTTCGTCCGGCAAACACTCGTCGCAGACGCACTGACGTCGCGTGCAAAGTCAGAAATTGTTCGGACACCTTGTTACGCATTCTTGCGCTGACACACTCTCGCTCATGTGCCTTTTGTTGTCGCTCTATAAGTCGCAAGTCAATAGAATCCTGCCTTTTCAAACTTTGCGCAGGTCTTGTGATGGTACCAGCAGTACATAGACTATATTCCTAGGGCTCTAGAAGGATGACATAAGAGCTCAAAGGCACAGGACGCGATCGAATTGGTGTGTTATCTTGTTCGAAAGCGAGGCAGGAAGGGCGAAGATCAACGTTAGGGTGTCCCCCAAGAGGCCCATCGCGCTGCAAAGGAAGAGACGCAGATGTGGCAAAGGACGAGTCGCAGCGTGCGCTGTGCGATAAGTATGGTACACACTATTTAACCTGACCCCTAACCGCTACAGTATGCGCTGCGACTCGTCCTTTGCCCGCGTTTGCGTCTCTTACTTCGCCGCGCGATAGGCCTCATGGGGGACACCCCAACATTGGTGAAAAAAAGCAAAAAAGCACCACAGAAACTCTTGAATCGTCCAGGATCGACTTTCTTTCAATTTTGGCATAGTTTGATCATATGAATTCATAATTAGACCACCCAGGCCTACCTAGGAACATATCTTCATCGATCGATACCGTTACCGTTACGTGTTATATGTCTCCAGTATTGTGGAGGCGTTAGAGAGGGCAAATCGCATTTGTTTTTGACTTTTTCAAGCTCTGACGAAGGCGAAGAAGCCGTAACGTTGGCCATGAAACACATGGACAGCTCTAATCAAGTATTCATATGAGAAGCACTTGATTTTTTTTCCAATTATTATAGAACGACCGTGATGCAAAACAAGACACAGCGCTGCGTGGAGAGGTAAGGGGCGAGAATGTACGTTGTACGTGAGATGGCGCAGACACCACGTATGCGGCGATGCACAAGAATGCAGCGGTTGCAGCGGTCAAGCAAAGGCATCAGCTTCCTTGTCACGCAGTTTCGAGCCGTGACAGCACCTCCACCTTCGCGATTAGGAGCACAGCTACCTCAGTCAAAGACAAAATTGACATGACATTACCCAAAGATCAGGGGTAATGACATATCATAGCACAGGTTAAGATCACCCAGGTGTCTCGGAATGGGGAAGTTACAACAGCTGACACCATCACTTGTCTCGAATTAATCTACGAGATTGTCAGGTTTGACAAGAAAGTGCTTTGAAAAGTCCTGGCACCTCCATGTGCCAGCCTGCGTCACGTCTTTCACTGAAAGATCTCGATGGTCGGTCAAGGGCTTTCTCATGATTAACGATTGCTCGAGGAAGGCTACTTAGAAGACTGACTTTCATTAACCGTAGGATTTCTATAAGCCTTTAATAACATACAGGATAAAGCCAACTTCTAGCATATGCCTTGGTCGAGTTTTCCACTGAAAACCTATTTCCGAAAACTGACTGCTAGCGAATCGAACGCTTCGCTAGAGAAAGGCCACTAACCATAAGTGTGAAAACTTCCTAAGGCCGACGTCAGACTCTGCAATTCGAGCGATTCGCTAGCGTCTGCGGTAGCGTCGCGGCCAGTGGAACACTCTCTTGGATGGTATCGCAACGCGACCACGAACGCCAGCGAGTCGCTAGTAACGAATCGCTCGATTCGCAAAGTCTGACATAGGTCCAAGAGAGGAAGACATTTCAGAACGAGCGATCTGTCTTATAATAAGGGATTATCACGCTAAGGCAATACTTACAGCTTGGCCAGCATGGTTTTAAAAAAGTGAGACCTGGATCTCATGGACTACCAGGAACAGTTTTGAGAGCATAGCTGTCCCGGCAATGGTGAAAGTTTTCATACTCCATGCCGTTAAAACAACGCCATAGTAGCAGATAGCTGCGAAATACCCCTTAGCAAGGGGAAAAGTGGCAACACGCAGCTCCGATGAAACCAAGTCCCTGAGCTCTGAAGTGGTACTAATGGTAAGTAATCCTGGATCCTGAGGGGAAAGCATCGGAAGAGTAGAGGCATTACCTTACTCAGGGAATGACTAGCCGGTGACGGTGGTGTATACTGTGGAGCAGCAAAGACTTGAATAAAAGCGTTGTGGATGAAGTGAAGGTAGCCCACTAGTTTCCCTTGTCCATCGAAGATGTTTTAGGACCACAACGCTGTAGTGGCTCGACGAGCCGTTGACGAATCTTCGACCGACTTTCACCCTGGGGTTGACCCTGATTAAGCACCTCTACCGTCTTCTCCCTGGTCTCCTCTACACGATGGAAAGCAGAAGGCCCAGTTTTCATATACATGGAATGCACATTAATGCTATTCTGTTATAAAGAATACCAAACATGCAGCCGAGTGAGCAAAAATCTTGCCGCTTCATATAGTATGCACACTGACGTTTCTGCAGACTGCAAAATTCAGCGTCGGATCTTTCTGCAGGCCAAATATAGCCTCACAAGAGCTGTTCCCTAGCAACGGTCGACTCAGCATCACATCATATTGAACACTAATAATCTGATTGCAGCGCAAACAATCCCCGATGAATGTCAGCGAGCATCATTAGAAATAATTCAAAAAAGGGGTATACTCCCCTTCAAAATACGAGAAAGTGTCGGGTGCAGATAGTATACCACAACTGACGACGGCCGCGAAAACGTGGCAGTTGGCAACGCTGCTTTTTCGCGGCCGTCGTCAGTTATGGTATGTGGTCTGCACTCGACACTTTCTCGCTTATTGAAGGGGAGGGTACGTAAGTCAGAGAAAAAATTATTTGAAAAAAATTCATACTCCCTTTTAAAATACGAGAAAGTGTCGGGTGCAGACGATACACTACAAGTGACGACGGCCGCGAAAACGTGGCAGATGGTAACGCTGCTTTTTTGCGGCCGACGTCACTTATGGTATATGGTCTGCACCCGACACCTTCTCGCTTTTTGAAAGGGAGGGTACGTAACTCAGAGAAAACGCACATGTGTAAAAATAAGCTCATCACTCAGAATTTCAACACTCTAAGTGGATAGGATCCGATAATAAGAATCGTTAGTTATGTGAACTAAATGATGTCATCGAGCAGCAAGGGTGAAATTACACACGAGACCAGGCTGATACTTAGAAGCCTTCGAAACTAATAACCGCATCAAATACTGCTGAGAAACAGCTGCACATAGGGGCTAATATGAGTTTTTGCGTGGATTATACTCCCCCTACAAAGAAATGGCGTAGAGGGCTTCATCAAGTAGAAATGTTTGGGGTGAAAATGGAGTTGGAGGGGGCCACACCATTCTGTTCTGCTGCTTCCCTGAAAGAGATCAAGATGAGGGCCTTGATAACCCGTCGGGAAAAAGCTTGGGTAACACTTTGATCCGGTGAAGTTCTCGATAAGGACCAGCTGAGTCAGACTGAAATGACGCGGAAAAGCTATCCTTAGCCAGGAGCCAGATATTTTTCCCTGGCGCGAGGGGGAAGGCATGGTGGGGGAGAAGCACCGCACTGGGTGGGCCAAAGAAAATTTGCAAAAATGGACCGGATGTGGATAGCGTGGGGCATTTCACCAGTTCTTATCAATAAGTAGCTTCAAATGAGGGTGGCATTGAAGTTCACATGCTTACCGTTAGAGATACTTCTCTTGACCCTTTGCGCACAGAATGGAATGGCCCCTCTAACTCCATTCTCACCTATTTTGGAACAGATAACAAACAGTACATGGCCCATGCCCTACAGATTTGGATATGGAAAATTCGCTTAGTTATTAATGGGAGAAAAAACGAGAATAATGAACTTTTGCGTAGATTTTATAAAAAGTCTGATTTTGGCGAAACCCTTAGGATGTGCCACGTATCCCAATCCTAGTAGGATTGCTAGGAAAAAAAACGAGTTTCAGCGGTCGTATAAAGGCGTAGGCGAGCTGATGGGTGAATTGGCTTCTTGACCATGACCACCGGAAGACTTCGACCTTACTATAAAGTTCGACCTCGAAGGGCCGTAAACAAGCTAAACCATTGTGCTTCATCGATTGCGGAAATTTCACGACCCAACCCACCCTGATGGGGTTTTGACAGCTGCCCCCACCAGCCGTGAAAGAGTCCCCCATAACGACCGCAGTCCTCACCACCATTGCTGTTTACACCACTCCGACCTCCAACCCTATTTCGAAACTTCCTTTTAGAGCTAGAGGTGAGCTGAAGGAGGGGTAGGCGCAGGGGAGGACACTTAAAAGAGTGAAGCTTTGACTGAAGGAACGGCCTCCACCATCTATCAATGCTACCTAGAATTAGTATTTTGATATTGACCATCCACGCTTCAGCTCCTCACACGTTTTCCTTTCCTCCACGACCGTTCGGGGGTGAGGAGGAAGAAGGATAACAGCTCTTTTCGGGAAGCTTTCGACAAAACTGTCAATAAGTACATCAAACACGACCCCTCCAAATTGTTACCGTCGTACCACAATACATTTATGCAGGAAGTTTCAACGAAGATTTCACATGAATCGAAAAATAAGGCTTCAAGAAGAATGGAATATTTTCAAGCCGTTTGCCCCTGTACGGACTCTACGGCACCAATGGCGTGACGTTACAGAATGGGCGTCGTGCGTGCATCGAAAGAGCGACGATGGCAAAGATTAAGGCAATTCAGAAAGAAAATTACCACACGGCCAAGCGATGAATGAGCGACAATGATGCCGAAAAACCCCCGCACAGCAATCGACGACGACGACGATGGCAGAAATGAAAATACGGGAAAAAGGAAGTGAACGGAAGTGCAAAAAGCAGACGCGCTATTCAATAAGTGCAACTATTGCGTGATGTACTCAACTACTCAAGTCACCCAACTAAACAAAAGAAACTTGGCGGAGCTAAGTTTTGAGCTGAAACATGGGAATTGTAAAGCACAGAAGGTTTTTCAAGGTGAATCCTAGAGTTCGGAAATTCAGTGCGATGTGTGCAACTCGTGAATCGCCGTTGCGGTGCGGCTTTTAGTCTAAAAGGGATCACTATCCTGTGGCCATTCCAGTTGATAAGCGCATGTGGCGTGTGTGTGCAATTCGTGCCCCCCCCCCCTCCTTCCATAGCGACTCCGATTTTTGCGATCCTGGTTTGCTTACTACACCATTCTGGCTCGCTCCTCGCTCCAGTTAGGAAGGGCATGTGAAGCAGCAGTTTGTGCCCCCCCCCCCCACCGCACAATGACCCCGATTTTTGCAGAAGAAGGTATAGGCTGGGCGTTAAACCCAAAGCGAAGTAAGTACTCCACGCATCCCGTGATTTTCCTCACCCTGCGAAAATTGAGAGTGCTGTGGGCTGCACGAACAATCAGCATCAGCTCCTCCTCCCCCCCCCCCTCCGCCCATTGAATAGACCTCCACTATCTTCCTACGTAACGTGGCATCACAGGGTTGGCCACGCTGTGCGAATGCTCGCAAGAACAAACAATGAAATCCTCAACTTCATAAAATCAAGATTCAGCCTGAAATTTGAATCTTTGTCTGAGCAAGGGTGGGGGTGGGGGCGAAAGTGCTAAGTTTGGGGTATTCAGCAGGAGGCCCGTCGGCGAGATGGCTCGGACGCAGCGGGCGGGTCGCAGCGCATTGATCGATTTAGCGACAGCTTAAATATTGGGTTGTCTCATAATTCCTGTCGCATTTCTATTCAAATTCAAATTTTTTCTGTTCAAGACCGATCCACAGCGAAATACGGTAACATGTTGAT
>KZ345661.1:39593-52131 GCA_002352805.1 Teladorsagia circumcincta | reverse complement strand
ATCAACATGTTACCGTATTTCGCTGTGGATCGGTCTTGAACAGAAAAAATTTGAATTTGAATAGAAATGCGACAGGAATTATGAGACAACCCAATAGTACCACACTACGTCTCATATCGCATGGTACGCGCTGCGATTTGTCCGCTGACCCGTCTGCGTCCCTGCCATCTCGCCGCGCGACGGACCTGCTGTCGGATACCCGATGTTTAGTGTGATTCCAAATCTTGGAGGAGATGAAGCTCCGTAGTAGGTGAACAAATTCGATTTTGGAACGGAGTTGATGTGACCACAAGTGAGCTGGGTAATTGTGAAACCCTCAGTCCTAGTTGGGGATCATTCTCACACATGTCACTTTCCGGGCAGTTGTACTTCCACTCACACCACCAAACCACAACTTCACCTTACCGCTTTCAATGGTATGTTTGTCACTGATTATTTACCATTGGAGGCTGGGCTGAATTGGAAGGGTACCACGTAGATGTAATCGGTTGCGCAACTGCCCAGATAGCGAGAGGTGCGAGTTCGCTTCCCGCATGGGGCAAGGAGTTTTGCCCACAACCCTGAACCCTTATATAACTTTCACATGACGTATTGTGGCCAGAAAGCAGGTAAAATGCCAGCAAAGAACCAGGTGAGTATCACCTCATCGAGGGAATCGAATAAAAAAAAGATTCGTTGCTCCACTCCAGAATGCCCTCCTGCACCACTCCCTACTCAGCTGGGCTGTAGCCCTCCCTACTTTCTTTTCCAAAATAGATCGTAGTGGAGCGGCAAAATCATGCGATTTGCTCGATCCGCTAAAACTATGCAATTTTGGCCAATGTGGCGATTTGTGCAGAAAACGATCCATGAACTCTGAGTTCTTATGCAGCGATGAGATTTTCGAATTACAAAATCCCTAATGTCTTCGGAGCAGAGATTACAGGCTTTAACGGTCTCCATGACAGCCGGATTAGAAGTGCTCCGAAGAAGATGATGAAATGCAGACAGATAAG
Organism: Teladorsagia circumcincta; assembly: GCA_002352805.1. Taxonomy (NCBI): domain Eukaryota; kingdom Metazoa; phylum Nematoda; class Chromadorea; order Rhabditida; family Trichostrongylidae; genus Teladorsagia; species Teladorsagia circumcincta. The sequence continues at coordinate 51,136 of KZ345661.1, read as the reverse complement.
ATCAAATGTTCAAGAATGATGAAGATGACCACGGAGAAAAAACATAGCAGTTGCGTGATAAATAATGATCACTTCAGTGGCATGCCCATGATAAATCGCACGGACATGAGAGCACGTAAGAACAGTTGCCCTTCGCTGCTACTGACCTTCCCACGCTGGTTGGTTCTGAGGGACTCAAGCGCTCCCGTACTATAGTGATAAATTGATCTAGCGCTCACAACGCGCAAGTCAACCTCTCACTTTCCTCGGGTACTTTACGGCGATCCCTAACGGCAGCTCTGAAGTTAAACTTCTTGATCTATAGACCTTAATCAGCCTCTTAGGGAACCCACTATTCTTTTGGCGCCAAATATTTCAAAAGAACTTCTTTTCATTTTATATTCATGGAATTGCTCAGTTGTCAGCGACATCTGACAGAGCGAGTCACATTTATGGCCCATGCTTACAGAGCTGTATTTATTAGCATCAATGAAGCAATTAGAAGTGGCAGGTAGCTTGACTTGGTGAACTAAAGTGGTGCACAGCTTGCTTATTTTACCTATCTTCTCGGATGAATCTTAGACATCGCATCTTTTCGCGTTCGACTGCAAGGAGAGGGCATAATATTCCCAAGATGGCGGCCGTGATACAATATCGAACCACACCGTCCCCTGCGCGTGTTTTCAGACCTTTGAATGGGAACGAACTCGAGGTGAAATTGATTGATGCGCCCAATAGAGAAATACTGGAAAAAAAAACTCGACAAAGAATCAGAAGAGTCGGGCATTTTCGGGAAAATGATGGATATGATGTCACATCAGAAGGCGCCGTCCCAAGAAGTCTGCTAAAAATGAAGCGGTATTGCGCCACACTGTCGCCAACGTGTATTATCAAAAATCGATACTAGCGAAGTAATCATGAATTTGGAAAAAAAAAGTTGAAAAAAGAGCAGAGTAAATAAATAAATAATAAATGTATGTCAGAAGTCACAGACAACTGGTCATAATCGGCTGACTAAACTATAATAGCAAGCCATATGAGATTAATGGGCTCAAACGGGTGAGTACCATCGCAATTTCCCTTCGAGTCGAAGGATTGAGCAGTAAACAGATGGTCAACATCTCGAGGATGCGCCACGTATAGGCATTCCTTTCAGAAACATGGACGTTTGAACGTGAACGTTTGAGTGCGAAATGGAGCTTTACAGTGATTCCTGTTAAGTTCATGTAGGAGTTTTTATTCTCCCAAATAAGCAGAAAAGCAATTAGCTACCAAGCTGGCGGCGGCACCTATTTTGTACGCCAAACATCGTCCTGGTCAGCTTGCCGATGATCGAGGTCATTTTCAACCCTAGACAGTCGTGCTCGAAACAGCTAGCGGAAGTGGTCATCAATCCAGGCACCATGTGTTCAATGAAATGCGCGTATAAATGAAATGCAGTGACGATCTGTCATGCACAATCTCGTGATTCCCAATTCCTGACCAAACATCGTCACGCCCGCTGTTTCACCCAGTGGGGAGCGATGCGAAAAGGGCTCGGGGCGAACTTTGCCACAATCCAAAAGCAATTATCCGCTAGAACACCCTTTCTAACTCGTCTTCGTATTCGAGACGAGCTGAAATTAATCGCGTCACATGAGCATGTCAGGCGGGTCACGCGAGCCCGCAAAGGAAGCGATCAAACAGCGAGAGGAGCGAATAGAGAACCAAGCCGCTTGGAAAAGGGCTTACCCTCCATTTTCAGGAAGAAAAAACCTCGGATCAGTGAACATTTTATAAGCCATACTTTCAGTCAAACAACCGCAGGTTTTACTGATACATCAAGTTCAGCGAAGAGATAATCGTTTATTTAGCTTTTCTAAGAACGGAAGTCACGGTCATTGGTTAGAGTGTGAAAATTTGGCCGAAAAATGGAGCAATAAACTAATTTTTGGATAGAGTCAAAAATCTTGGACAAGGTCAAGCGGATAAAGCAAAGGCATAAAAGGAGGACATTGGCGTTAAGCAGACCCGTTTTGGGATGCACCATCCATACTACTTTCTTTCAAAATCGTAGGCGATTCGTATGTCATCTGACCTATGCAATGACATGCGGGCGCTAGCCGATATCAGAGAGTTCATCCTCCCAGACTTGTCTGGTTCCAATTAACCGACCCCGAAGGGATGGTAGGCTTGGCTGGCCCGGATGACACACGACTAAGAATTTGTTCCCCGGACTGCGCGCGTAGGAAGCAGTGCTATTGCCTTGACACCGCGCAGCGGGTTGAGTGCAGCAGGATTCGGCTCACAAGGAATGCTCAATTGGTCAGTCCGGCCGTTTGTAATGAGGTGTGGTCCGCTGTATTCGTCTTGCGACGCTGAGCTCAAATCCGCTTTCGGTATCTGCGGAACGATTCTCTGAAAGAAATTACGAGGGGTTCTTCTCACTGTGGCTTAACCACAGTGGCGCCCTCCACATCCTCCCATCCCGCTCGCTTCGCTCAAGTCGAGCCGGTTACCATCTTGGCCAGTGGCCTGGTGGTGTAGTGGATAGCAAGCTTGCTTCATAGGGGTGAGGTCACATGTTCGAAACCTTGGGCATGGACTTTTTTTGCATTTTTTCAGGGCTTCTCATGCGAACCCAAAAAGTCTTTATATTTGGTTATTTTGTTGGTTTACGTCCCCAAATCACACTTCCAAAAGGCAGACTCTGGAATTTCCCCTTCTTTTTCCTTTCCCAAATTTTCCTTTCCCAAAAAAAGGAACATGTGACCTCACCCCTATGAAGCAAGCTTGCTGTCCACTACACCAGCAAGCCACTGGGCGAGATGGTAACCGGCTCGACTTGAGCGAAGCGAGCGGTATGGGAGGATGTAAAGGGCGCCACTGTGGTTAAGCCACAGTGAGAAGAAACCCTCGTAATTTCTTTCAGAGAATCGTTCCGCAGATACCGAAAGCGGATTTGAGCTCAGCGTCGCAAGACGAATACAGCGGACCACACCTCATTACAAACGGCCGGACTGACCAATTGAGCATTCCTTGTCAGCTTTTGGAAAAAGGTGGAGGAGGAGAGGGTTGCGGGTGGATGAAGGCCACCAGTCCTGGGCACGCGATATCTCTCACCAAGTTACCACGAGTGCCCAAGGCCTCACCACCTTCAACTCCCTCCTCCTCCTTCTTTTCTTAAAGCAACAGCCTTAGCAGGATCTGTTGCTACTAATGGTGCGGGACGGAGCGGTAGCCCCAGACAAGTACACATGAAGAGATTCTGAACAAAAAAAAAACACCTTGAAACGTCGCTCGAATGGAAACGAACACTGTCAAAGGATGCGGGACTTACCGATTATGTTAGCGCCACCTATTTGCCGGTCCTCTGGAGCGCGTGACTGGCTGCGAAGGCATTTGCGGTCGTTTTGGGACCACAGGTACTATTTAAACTCGGTTCTTTACCTCCGCCCCTACAACTTCATTACCGACCACCTTACCCCCCCCCCCACCCGCCAAATTCGATCTGGGACTGTTGCTTCAAAGCGTGGCACTTTTTTTTAGGAACGCTCGTCTCACTTTCGAAAGTGGACTTCCCCATACAATCCTGGGTAAGTGTAGCGCATTAAACGTTGTGAGCTAAAGAAACACACCCCTTAGTGGCCATATTCTGGTTATACTAGGAATAGGGTTGCATGGAGCCTCCTCCCAGACTGAAATAACACTAATCTATGAGAAGACATTGATAACTCGCTTTCTACTTAATTTCCTGTACCCTATGGCATTCAGATTGGGTCGAAAAGTATGACAAGCCCCATATGTATGAGTTCTAAGGTAGTGACATCTGCAAGATACGTTTAGCATGAAGCTGCACACAACCGTTCAGGAACATTATTGCTCATTTGCATCCTTACTTCTTTCCGCCGTGGAACGAGCACCGCTGGGAACATGATACATAATGGCCCATAAATACATGTACAGATGCAAGGGAGACACTCAGAACTTCTTCAGATATAGCTGCTGCAAAGGCTAACAATACGGCACCACGATCTCGTTAACGGCCGAAGATACGGCTCCCATTCACATGGAGATCGACTTATTACAATCTTAATAAAAATAGATGCTGTGCAAGTGAAGAGACTTTCTTTATACATATACTAGTAAAGAGATGAAAGAGAGAGCGTGCCCGACTGGGAGATTCGATTATCAAATGCATGATCTGTCAGGATAAAAGGCCAATGTCAGACTTTGCGAATCGAGCAATTCGGTTGCATCCGCGGTCGCGTCGCGTATAGCGAATGTACAGCGAATGGATGCGACGCTAGCGCGGACGCAAGCGAATCGCTCGATTCTCAGAGTCTGACATCGCCCTCAGGGCTAGGCTATTCTGTATTAAAGGAAGCTATTACGACAAATATGGAGCTCGGAGAATAGAAGAGTAGGAACTAGGGGGAGTAGGGGTATTCGCGCCCGTACGAAGCAGGCTAAGAGTACTTTAAAACACGGTCAGCCGTCACGTTCGAGCATTTTCGGGATTTTTGCGACCCTCCTGTCGAGGGGTCCAGTTGCGGCCCCCTTGCAGGAGCCAGGGTCCAACTGTGACGATTGCGACTTAGTATTTGATTCTGAGATCAGTCGACACCTAAAACTCCGCCCACTTTTTTCACTAGCTTAGTTGGTGATTTGGACGAGCTGCAGCGCAACTAGAGCACATCGAATGGAGCATGGTTCAGCATGGTTCCCTCGGACGCAATGAGGAAAAATCGTCCACATGTCCGCCTCTAAGCTGTTGCCCGTCCATGAGCGGAAAGCAGGTCAAACGAGAGGGTCCTGTTTTGCGATTTTTTTAAAGGACTTCTCTGCTTTTTCCCATCATTGGCGCACCATTGAGCACCCTCATGTCCCTGCAAACCCTTCCAAAAACTATCGTGATCGCTGCCTTCAACGAATTGTCCCACAAGAATTTTTCACCTATGATACTCCTTGAAAATTGCTTAACTTCTTTACAATACCTCTTTTCCGAAAATAATGTTATGAAGATTACGGTGTCTTCAATGATCTTCTCTTGTGTTGACCTGAGAGCGGAAAAAAAATTCAAAAAATCAAGAGGGGTCAATGTTTCTTGGTACACTTCACGAAATGTGAAAGGAGAAGACGGCAGCTGCTTGCCGCAGCCATTCCGGCAAAAAACGACGTTAGCAAACGATTATCACGAATTCATGAAAAGAGTCGCTAGTGTACATTTTTCACTTTACGAAGGATGATGGCTTTGTATGGCTGATAAAATGTTCAATGCATATGCAAACGTGTTTTTAATCACTTTGGCCGCATTTGCCAGCAGGGGCAGCCCCAGTATTGGTACTTTTTTAGAAAATTTTACGGCCCACCACGGTTCTAGGAGGGACCCTTCCCCTATCCCGACAATTACCCTTACCATCATGGCTGTTTACCCTTTCACTAGGCCTTTTCACCACTCTTTCCGCAAAACTTTCGATAAAATCGTCAAAAACGACCACCCCCGCTTCTCCCACGACCCTTCCAACTTCAACAGCTACGACCCCATTATCAGCAACTTGCCGAATGCGGGGAAGACTAATTTGAGCCAATCAGGGTTAGGGTCTATTCCAGTTAGGGGGGGGGGCGTAATGATGGATTTTTTCGGCGACTTGTGTAAACTAAAAATTCCAGTTTCGTACGCATGTGTCAAGTGTGTCAACTGACCGCCCTCACCCTACCCCCTAGACTGGCTACATTCCTCCTGTCTCGGAATTATGATACCGTAGCTTTCTGGAAAAATTGCATCATGATGCCCTCCTAACTGGAATAGACCTCAGGGTTGTTTTAGCGGACTGGCGACGGAACTTCGAGCATTTCGGAAAAACCCGAGACTTACCTTACCCTTGACTTTCTAAACAATGCAATAGAAAGAGGTGCAGGAAGAGGATTACTCATCATCAGCAAAATATAAAGGACTGAAGAATGAACGTGCAACATGTTGCGAGAGTCTGTTCCATTCGTACAAAGCGTTCAGAAACCGTCCAAAAAAGCTAATGTAATTACCTGGAACTCCATTAAATGTTAACTAGCTGTGACAATCGTGACTAATACGCCTATAGAACAAAGGAAAATGTTAACGAAGGGCACTTGCACTGCTTACAATAGCAGTAATTCGAACTCGCCTCGTTAAATTTGCTTCACAGGGAAAAGCAGTTCTTGCATAGGGAAGGTTAATCTGCTATATTGGCTTCCCTTAGTGAATATCGAGCGCTAGAGGAGGATCTCGCAACAAGGTCGGAGGGTAAAAAGAGGAACTATACCTCGTTGCGAGGCAGGGGGGATGGGAAGGCTATGAGAATGCGGGACGATGCCCGTTTCACATCAAAGGGGATGCCCCAGCAGGTGGGCGGACAGCGGCGTGAGCGGAGCTGTACCCGCTCCACTCGCGCCGCTGTCCGCCCACCCTCTTGCCGTTTGATTCTAGCCGTTTAGCAGAGAGAGCGCGCAGGGCTCAAGCTCCACGTCAGTTCACTGTCGTGAGCAATGCTGAGGGTTGTTTCCATACAAAATGAATCAAGACAATCGGATGATGCTTAAATCAAATGTGCAATACTATACCCGCCCGAACTGTGTTGAGTAAAAAAATGAAATAACAGTAATCCGATTTTCTCGAGCATACAACGCCCACTTCTGTCAGAGATGGTCAGAGAATTCAATCGTTTGAATCCCGAATTGAAATCATCAGAGTTCACTGGCCTCGCCAGTCCCAGCAACACCAATTACTCTTGACTTTCAAAACAGCGAAAACGTCACCACTATAGAGCTCCAAAAATAGACCCCCATATTTGTGGGGAAGCGTGTGAATCAAATTAGCGGCAATCCTAGTGGAAAACTAGGGTTCTTTTTGGCGGAGATAAGCGGATTAAGTACAGGACTCTCACGCATACATAATTGACTGGAAGAGCGTGCTGAGTGCCCCGCGAAAATATCCAATTGAGCGTGGCAACCCCTTGCAAAATGATTTTTACCAAACAGAGGGATCAATGAGAAAAAACGGAGTTGCTACGATGCTTCCTCTCGCCTAACTATTGTAACGAGGACAAGCAATACATTGTAACTTGCATAAATAAATAAATAAAGAATAAGGATAAATATGAAATAAATAATGAATAAATAAAAACTGACCATAAGTCATACCTTACACACCCAGGTTCAAGTTCAACCTCTTTGAGGACATGGGCACTAAATGACTTTCGAATAATTGAAGGGCCTATAATTGGCGAGCGAGGTGCAGGTGCAAATGGCGGCCACAATTACGGTAAACGAGCACAAGGCCACCGAATTGTGAAATACTGGTGGTGCTGGCAGAACAGGTGGCCGTTTGTCAGGTGATACCCTCAAAGTAGCTCATGAGAAGCTCTTCAGGTTCAACTTTGACCTAAGAATAAGGAATAGGGCCAGTAGAATATGAGGGGGAATATCGTGAAGAAGTAGACCTGATGAAAAAAGCAGATTCAGGACGCAGATTAGGCGGCCTTCACGGAGCACACGAACGAGCTGCAAAGTGCGTTCAAGGCACAAATGGCGACCAAATTGGTGCGTTTTTGCTCGAAAATTAGACAAAAAGTGTGAAGAGGAACGTAAGTGAGAAAAAGGGCAAGAAGCGCTATAGAAAACATCGAAGTTTTTCTTGTGGGTCGAAGGTGATACGACGGAAAGAGAGAGCGCTGTGAGGAGAGATTGAAGTGAGAGAGCACTTCACTGACGAGAGGGCGCAAACGCCACGTATAATGCTGTTGATAGGAATGGCAGCAGTCGCAGCGGTCAAGCGACTGCAGTAGCTCCCCTGTAGCGCACTTTCAAGTCGCGACAGTACCGACCGCTCTGACTAGGGTTCCTGTTAACTCATTCGAGGGGAGAATTTTTCCAAAAATCCAGTCGCGACCCATACCTTTGAGCTCGGTGGATAGAGAAACAGTGACGATGGAATATTCCGGCATATTGTGGAGAGGCAATTTAAAAAAAAAATCAAAGAAGTTCTGCAGTGAGGACTATGCGGACTACTGAGCATCTCACCTTGAACGTATGAAAGCTTCAAGAAGGAGAACTGCCTAAGAGAAAGCATTATTTGCATCTCTTCCGATGTTCTGCGTAGATCGCGTTTATTGTCAGGAATTTTACAAGTCCGTCTATGCCCACTTACAAAACTCTGGTCTATAACTATAAAGGGGGGCATGCGGTGCAACATTTTGTGCCAAAAGAAATCTCGCATTTTTGTGCTGGAAAAGTATGTATAAAGCGGAAGTGAGTCGGTTCACATTCCCCAGGAAATCTCTAGAAAAGTTGGCATTACTGTAGATGCTATAAGGTGTCGCACCACTTCCCCCCTCACCCCACCTTTTCCCCGTTATTGGAGTAGACTCAAATCCTCTATTGTTTATTCATGTGCACGTCAAGGCGGTTTAAATGTAACAGTTATGCACTTAAACACTGCAAAAGTACTAGAAATCGGAATATAAGCACTACAAAAGGGAAATTCTGGGTAGACGAAGAGAGCGCCACGCCGTCACGTGACCCCCTTCAAGTATTATCGCACCAGGGAGGGAAAGAGAGATCGAAAGGTAGAGAGTAGAGGGAAAAGAAATTTCAAGTCAAAAAGGAAAGAGGGATAGTAGGAGGATGGCAGAAGAGGGAAAGTTCGAATTGGGCTCAGAGCGGGAGAACGCGAGGCGGGAAACCCGTCTGCCCCGCCCCACCTGTGAGAACGAGTGGCCGTGAACGGACGTACGGGCTGGTCGTGTGGTGACAGAATGGCAATGCGCGAAGAAAGCGCAAGGAACCGAATGAAAAACGACAGTGTGTCCTTTCTTCGTTGGGTTGGCAGCCGACCAACAGACCTTGACGAGGTTCGCTGAGGAAGTGGACAGGTCTGGGCATCATCGACCACTTGTTAGCGTCACCCTAATCTTCAGTTTCAAGATTGACGAATGCAAGCAGCATAATGTTTTGTTACTTTGTTGAGTGAAATGGTAGAGATGTCTCCTTTTTGAAAATATTCCCTGTGAATAATTCACGAGTTCTTTTTAGTATGGAATTTTTGACGCTATAGCAAGATACGGTGGCATCCTCTACAACTGAGCCTGGAGGGGGTACGCAAGTGCTTCAGCGAAAATGAAAATACCCATGCATCCTGGAGTTTCTCATCTTTCACCGGGGGCTTAGTCCCGTAATTAACGGGAGAGGTGTTTTACCCAGCTTTAAATGCACTGCCACATCAATGTCCCGTGTCTTGCGAAAGCGCCTGTTTTGTTTTTTTTAAGTATCGCTAGTTTTACCCATCAAGTTTTTTTTTTACTTACTATTCCCCGGCCACTTAACGGAACTCGCCAGCCCATGTGAGCCAATAATCCCTTCGAAGTGGAACAGTTAGTACTAGACTTTTCTGAGAGGACAAAATCACCATCACTCATCTTTGCTTGTTATGCCAACTTAATCACTACTGTGACATAATGCAGTGGTTAGAGGCGGTTTCTGCTCTGGAGCACCTACATATTTTGCAAGGTCAAGCAGCCTTCAAAATGCCCCGTTATTTTCGATTGGAGGTGGTATACGTGGCGCATTCGAGAAAGGAGTTGATCAACACTAGCTGCCTTTTCAATCCTCAAGTACATGAGTTTCAGAACATTTTTCCCGGTAGACAGACATTTGCCTTCCGCTAATTGAGCCTGGGCTAGGAAAGGCCCCTCCACTGGCACTCATCTTTGCTTGTTATGCCAACTTAATCACTACTGTGACATAATGCAGTGGTTAGAGGCGGTTTCTGCTCTGGAGCTTCTGGATGGTGTAATAGTTTGAGATCAAAAAATCTGGGTTGCGGACCCATCACGGCAGCCTCACTATTTTTGAATCCACCAACAAATTTTGGGCAAGAACTTTTGCGGAAAAGAAAGGAGGGGCACCTTTGGTGTTCACTCGACTTCTCATGGGATTTAGTGGTTAATTGCCATCGTCCGAAGATTACTGCCAAATCAGTAAACCCACTTGGCGAAAGCAATCTTCGATGCCTCGGCAATTGTGCCCGCGCTTGGGCAATGATCTTCGATCACTGAAGAGATTCGGAAATTCGGGGATGTCCATAAGAATCCAAAGAAGTAATTTTGATGTTGAGTTGTTCGATGCGACAAATGGGGACGATGACGAGTAGCGACACAACCATGCCTCCCATGGATTAAATTAGTAATAAAACCTAGCCCAGATCAACAGCCCACATTTTTTTATAATCGGATTGGAAAGATAAAACTCAAAGCGAGAGATAACGATAAAGGGTGGATGCGGCACGGAAGTAAATGCATTAGTGGGAGCAGTGGTCAGGGACCAGAGGATGCGATACGTGGTCTTTCGTGGTCCAAGGTGCGCTAGTTGCAGAACGCTGGGCTTGCCAATCCTCCCTGAGCTCCGCCTCCGCCTGAGATCCGCCTATCAGTGGTTGCCAGCAGCAACATCGGTCGATTATCATTTTGAAAGGGTATCTCACCTAGAGCGGCCGTATCACATAACTTTTGTGTGAAAAGCGTTATCACAGAGCATGGTGTTTGTTGGCCTGATGATGGCTATCAGGTTATCACGTGAAAACGACTACTCACTGGGTTGCTAGATCGTCCTATGTCGATGGTCAACGGACAGGGAAACAGGCCTTATTTTGCGCGTTCTAGACGGATATTTTTTGCTTTTTTTCGCCACAGGCGCATTAGTCAGCATCCCCACTTTTGGTGTAAATTCAACCAATCTCGTCGTAATCTCTCGCTTTAAAGGGTAAGGAGTGAAACGGTTGACGTCACTCGAGGGAGGACTCCACGATAAGAACGAAGGTTGAAGAAGGAGAAAATTGCTAAGTGGGAGACAGGCGGAGCTCTGGAGTGTGCAGACTGACACCCAATCGGCAGCGGTAGATTTGACCTCGGCGATCTAGCATGGCTCACTCTTAGCGCGTTTGGCGAACCACGCCCACCGTCTATCTAAGCACTCGTCGCAAATCTATACGCAGCGAATGATTAGATAGCAGAAAGTGCTTTCTATTGAGGAGGGCACAACGATTGGAGTCGCATCAATGCCGAGATGATCAAGGGGAAAGGAGTTCTGGGCCATTCTCATGGTTTCTCCTTTTCTCTGGTACCACTCACCTTCCTTACTCAGTTTGGAACTGGTTGCTTTTCCATCGTAAATTCTGCCTTCAAAGCAACAGCGTCAGATCGAATTCGAGAAGTTAAGCGGTCGGTAACGAAGGGAGGTAGGGAGTTGACTGATGATGAAGAAAAAGGGAAAGAAAAAGGCCGACGAGGCCTCAAAATGGGGGCTTCCCTCCTCGGGTAAGAATTGAAGTGAGAAGTGGGGTGGACGAGCTGCCGAACTTACCCGCAGCAAATGCGCCCCAATTGCAATTACTGGCAAGTACATTCCTGAACACCATTACTATATTATCGTCAGCAAAGGAGTGTTCAGAAATTGACTACATCCAGTAAAAGCACACTGCTTCCTTATTGGTGCAGCCGCAAGGCAATACATTGGTTGCCTAAAGGACCGAGTTCAAATAGTCCCTGTGGTCC
>KZ345661.1:26848-38441 GCA_002352805.1 Teladorsagia circumcincta | reverse complement strand
GGTTTCTCATTTCAGGTATCTGCCGAGATTCTCGCGGAATTGCACATCTCCTTTTTGTATAAGCCGGAAAACTGGATATGCAATAATAATTTACGTCCTTATTTGAAAACCTATATCTTCGTTCGTCGGCGCTCTTATGGAACCGGACACCAAAATTTTGAAAATTCAAATAGTTTTCTCTAAAATGTTGAAATGTTGCGGATGTTCAATATTTGAAAAAATCATCCCGTCGTTCCGTTTTTTGTGCACACGCGAGTTTTCGACATTCAAGCATTCATAACTTTCTTCATAATTAACTTTTTGCAAATGTCTAAGGCTAATTAGAAACTAGAAGATTAGCGCTTCCAAACAAGCACCTGAAAATTTTCCATCGATCATTCTTTTTTAAAATAGTCCCGTCGTTCCGTTTTTGGTGGGTTTGGGGTCCGATTTTTGAGAAAGCGCGAATTTTCGACATTCAAGCATTTATAACTTCCTTCGTATTCAACTTTTTGCGAATGTTTAAGGCTAATTAGAAACTAGAAGATTAGAGCTTCCAAATGAGCGCTGGAACTTTTTTGAAAAATCACTCGTTCAAAAAATAGTCCCGTCGTTCCGTTTTTTCACAGACTTTTTTTTCAAGCCTTTTTTCTGAACCGTGACATTGCAATCTTCAAGAACCCATAACTTCCTTCAAACTTCATAAAATGAGAAGCGGTAAAGACCGTTGGAATCCACGCGAAGAGTACTTCATTACTAGCGTTAAGTTTTCGTGGAATTCTTTCTTCTGCTGCAATTTCTCAAGGGGTCTTTGAAATTCAATTCAGCAAGTTCGCTACATTTTGTTCCGCTTAGATTTGATTTAAAAGCATCAAAATTTTCTTGGGGAAGTTTGTCTGCTTACGACCGCTAACAGAGAAGGCGTTTTTATGGGGAAAACGTCTGCTCGGGTATACGCCGTGCACCTGTCTGTGGGTGGAAGTCGCACTCGCCACAGATGTCCTATAGGAGGGGGGGGGTCGCAGTGACACCCCTTGAAATGGAGGGGGTCGCAAAAAAATGGAATTTGCGCAACACAGGGTTGACCCTGTCTTCTAGAAGATATTTGTCAATCTATTTCTCTGATCTTCGTATTTATGGAGGAACCGATTTGTCGAGAAAACGTGAGCAGTCATTCCACCAGAAATAGAATTTTTGATGTCCTCCTCCTATCCTCAGCACTTGAGGAACGGCGATTAGATCCTGCTTCGGCATCACAAAAATACGGTCGCACAGGGCTACGGAGAAGTAATATGAATGGAGTTCTCCGCTTCGATGGCGGTAAATCGCTCACAGTCCACGGGCGGTTTTCACACAGAGATGACACTGATTCACACTGTGGCTACATAGTTAGTTATGTGCGTTCTTGGTGATACATTCGTGAGGCCAGAAAACGGTCTTAAAGACATGATTCATTATCAAACTGGTGTGGATCTTGACTGAGAACAATAGTATTGGTGTGGGACGGGCTGTGCTGAAGAAAAAAGGAAAAAAGCCTGTCAAAAACACCTACTTCATAGAATTGCTCACTTTTCTAATACGGCTGTGCTAAGGCAATGAGAGACTGAGCACGCAAAAGAAGTATGAGGCGAGAGAGCGCATTAGATGAGAGTGCGCCAGACAATACCACTGTGGACAAGCAACATTGCAGCTGCTGCAGCAAACATTGCAAAGTCCATAGCACGCTTGTCAGGTGATTCCAGGAGGCACAGGACTGCCACATCTGGGACTGTGCGGGCTTTATCCTACGGACTTAATGAAATCGTCGCACGACTTTTGCCCAGGTTGTGTCTTTGACGTCACGCATGCCGTATCTGTTCAGAGCTTAGCCTTACCCCAGCTTATCTCTGATAAATAGCGCCAGGGATAGTTCTGATGAGCAATCAGTTAATGTGCCGCTATACAGTAGCTTATCTCAACACCATGATGAACAGATAAGACCATCAACCTCAACTGGCGATATGAAGGGCGCCGATAGACGCTGGAGCAATATGGGATTTTTTTATACCGATAAAGTATGAAATGGATTTCAAAGAAACTGAACGTTTTTGATATCTTCTCAGAGTCTACAGGGATCCAAAGGCTTTTACCTTCCCGTGACAACTCGTCCACAAGTGATCAAGGCCTCAGCCATATGATTGAACAGCCAACGTTCCGCTGCAGCTGATGATTGCCATGGCAAGCTCATAATGAGCCACTAAACGAGCATCAAACACACTCATCGTCTCCACACAGCCCTTTAATGATCAAGCCAGTCACGCTTAGGAATTCCATTAATCTCGAAAGGCTTTGCGGACAAAGGGGAAATTTCCAGCTGTTGGACAAATCTAAACGCGGGTTGAGCCTTCAAGTTCCATGTGAGTGTAACTTTGAAGGTAAACAATAGAATAGTCCCCGTCTTTTTTCGAGGTGCGCCAGGTATTCTACCTCATTTCGGAAATGTAATGTCATTCAAATGCGTTTTGTTATGTATCAGAACGCGCTGAGAGAGCGAGTCGATGTTAAAGTCTGTAGTTTTAGGTTTATTCCCCAGACGTGTCTTATAGCAATCAACCCCTGAGGCATGAGAGGTTTTCGGCCGGATTGAATTCAGTGGAAGGGATTGCGATGAAAAGAGAGCGTATCAGAGAAATCTATGCGCCATACGAAAGCTGTCAAGGAAGAAAATGTGGCGCTTTTACGACGAAAGGTGTGCTGGTTGCTGAGCAGCATTTGAAGATCGCCATACACCTTAGCGACCACCCACTAGTTTAGTCGGTGATTTGGACGAGCTGTCCTGTCTGCAGCGACTCAACGAGAGCAGGTCGTCTAGAGCATGGTTTGGCATGGTGCACTAAGTATGTTGTGGAAAAGTCCCATAGGTCCGCCGTCCTAGCCGCAGCCCATCTTCGAGAGCAGATGAACGGCCGAAAGGAAGTCTCCTTTTGCGTTTTAGAGTTCCCACAATTTTGGGCTCTGACGTATCATCGAGCATCCTACGTCCTCTATAAACCCCTTTAGCCTGTCGTGATAGCTACTTTGAGCTCGGATTTGATCACTTCAGCGGACTGCCGTGAATCACATACGACCCACTAATACACTACTATGGCCTCCCAGAATTCTTTGCATTCAATCTATTCCCGTAGCAAGGTCTTTTATAGCCGATAGTGTAAAACGCTGTTATGAAGGGATATATTCAAGTGAGCTGTTCAATTTTGGTTGGGAGCATAAGGGATGTATTCAGGAGAAAAGTTATCGATTTAGTGGGAGAGATGTCTTTATCTGCGCCCCCCCCCCCCACCACCCTGCAGCATAGCTTGAATTGCCACCACACTGCGGCAAAACATTGTGATTCCACCACAGGCCATTCGCATTTGCAGATCCACGTATGGACAAGACCGTCCCAAAATGCATGCATTTCCCACATCAGAAGTAAAATGCGTGGTGTATCCCAAGAAACGATCAGTAGCGCGTAAAAGTACCTCTTCTTCAATTAAGGAGAAGAAAGGGATGAAACAGTCAACCCCTTTTTGAGATACGGCACGAATTCTACTTCAATCATTCGTAGTGGTGATTCGAATGCGATTTGGTCTATACAGTGACTTGCAGGATCAGTCTATGTACAAGGCAGTGTTTTTATCCTCCCAGACAAGCCTGGTATCAATTAATCTACCCTGGAGGGATGGAAGATTTGGTTGGTCTGGATGACCGCGCAGTTGCAGCTCCACCTGCAACTACACCCTTCCACCTGACTTCATCGGATGTAGTGAAAATTTTGAACATACTTCTTGGAATGTTTGAAAAAAGTTTCTGGTTATTGGGTGCTGCTGCTTCTAAGCAACGCTGCGAGACGCTATTGGTCTTGGGAACGATAAATGTACGGTCATCAAAAGAACAGAAAGCGGTTGTTCGTCAAGGGAATCAAATTGACTCGCATTCGTAGGAATAATAGGGAATAGCTGACGTGATCGGAGTACCCACGTCAAGTGGAGTATTCCACATAAAAAGCATTTCCTGTGACTTCTCATTCCCAGCTAGCCCAGTCAATTTTACCAGATGTCAAACTTGGCCAGCTCGCATAATCCTACACGCAAAAATAGGAGGGCATGAAAATCTAATGAAGGATGGTCTTAAAAATCAAATTAAAATTGGAAGTGGACCCCTGATAATTGCTATTGGAAGCAACTCAGCAGCTAATTCATGTGGTAATCCACTCGAATGTGGTAATGGAGATGCGAAGTGGACTGGAAAAGGTGAAAAAAGGAGGAAAAGAAAACGTCAAAAATCGAAAATGGAGACCTTCCTGCCCAAAGCTGCGGAGAAGTCGAAAAGGTAGACAGCAAGGTGAGAGGTAATGTAGGTCGCATAGAGGGAAAAGAACTATGAGCATAACAGATCTACATACGGCACAGGAAAGATAACGAAAGGTGAGCGGGCACTGATCGTGGTAGGCGGAGATTTAAGTCCTTACGACTAGTGTTCTACAGGGGAGGTTTTTAAGGTCGTGGCGCGCTTTTTCAAAATAATTTCCTGACTTTTGTAGGGGCTCAAGCGTGTAACACAAAATCATGGTCCTTTTTCCTGAACACCTCTGGGAGTGTCAAAACAGTGATGATGAAATGGTTCAAAGTTTGAGCCTCCCTGGTGACAATTTTTACAAAATCATTTGTTCCTCCAAATTTCCTCTCAATACGGGGGTAGCATCACTTCTAACGCCGGCGTCATTTGGGAAATCTGGAGGCGCCAACCTAAATTGTAAAAATTATTCACCACGCAGTATCGAACTTGGGACCATTTCCTTACCACTTTTTGACATCTCTTAAGCGTTCAAGAAAAAGGAACATGATTGTGTGTTCTACGCGTAAGCCTCTACAACATGCAGTAAACCATTTTGAAAAAGCGCCTAATTTCCTAAAAGCCTTCCTTGTTAGTGATGCGATTAGGGTCGTCGTGAGAGTGGCGCGATCATTGCAGCGATATAGCTTCTCCACCCAGGATAGAACTCATTCAATGAGCCTGACCCTGGGCCTTGCCCCTGAGCTCAGGTCATCTACATATAACTACGATTTGGGGATCAGTTTAAAAAGTAAAGGAGAACGTCAATCAATACATTCAGAGTTTACTACTTCCATATTGATTTTCGAAGATCATCCAACATTGCTGTTATAGCTTGAACTCTTCAGATATACTGTCGAAAGGAAGTGAATAAAAGTCAAAGTCGAGCTATCTCATAATCGAAGAAAATCGTTTATGCGACACATTTTTTACTTCAACTTCATTATAAATAAGCTCAACTTCGTTCCAAGAGCTGATATACATAACTGATTACGGTATATGACGCAGAAGACCACAAAACCAACTTCTCTTTCTTTGAACCTTCAAAGAAGCCCTGCAAACACTAGAATGATTGAATTTGAAGGCTCAAATTTCCTTATTAGCTATGACGTCTTTTGCAAGAGCGATGACGAGTACAAGAAATTTGATGACCCGAAAAACTTTTGCAAGCTAATAAGCGTGATGTTGGCTCATCTACATTTTCAGAGATATTTTCAGATCCCCGCCGATCGTCATGACATTTTAGAAGTTTTGGTTTTCTTGGGAATAAAATGACATTAGAGGGAAAAATATACAAGGATTTTTCACGGCACTCACCGGTGGGTGCCGTAGTCCCAAGCATTCTAAACATCATTGGGATACTAGTAATTACATGCGTGTACTTCATAGTGTATATTTTCAGCACGGTTTAAGGAAATGTTCAGGTATAGTAACTTATAATATATAAAATTTTTGGATGTGGGAATTAGCTCGCCAACAAATTATTTAGGAAGTTGCATAAGTAGGCTGAAGATTAGTTACTAATCAGGACTTTTTCAGCTTTACATAGCCTTCAGGCACAGGGAAGGGTTTGAGTAGTATTTAAATTCTCCTATATACAAGGCTCTCAATCTTTCGAATCCCGAGTTCCCCAAAAAACTTCTAATTCTTTTTCAACCACATATAATGTGCAAGTTTAAGACTGTACTTATGTTTGGTCTATTGCTAGGACCAGAAACCCGGTAGAAAAACTGATTTCAGTGAAAGTTTTGCCAGATGTTTAGCGATAGCTGTGCGCTCCAAAAAGGAGCGTGGTCCCACGAGACCGCTCCCTCCAAAAGCGCATCGTCACCAAAGGATTAGGGAAGTTTTCAGAGCGATTTCCAATCGAAAGGCCCAGAGTTGTCCTGTGGAAACTCACAATTAGTAGCCCTCGAGCACGTAAAAATACTGGAGAAAAATCCCGAACTTTTCTCGCCGCAGCACTGGAGTAATGGTTAAACTGTGAGAGTGAGCGGAACAAGCCTAATTGTAAGATCAGCTTCCGTTCAGGCCAACTATGCCTTCCTACCCTCCTATGCGGTTGATTGTTACCAGAATAAGGGCAGAAACGCAGATTGTACACTGACTGGTCCCAGCAAGCGGTTCCAGCAGAACCAAATCGCATTCAATACCAAAACAGTTCCGTATAGAAGAAGAATGCGTGGCGCATCTAAGAAAGTATTGATCAACGCCAAAGACATTATCTTTTGATCTTTTATGACTCTACCATTTCCTTCAAAATCACTTCCATCCAACACAAGTACAAAGTACTCATGTACTTTTACTTGGAGGAAAAATAAGAACTATTCAATACTTCAGTTTATTAAATGAAAATCGAGTTAAATAACTCTATCATAATCTCATTAACAAGTTAATGACAAGAGGTCTAAGAAGACTGCGCATTCCATAAAGAGATACAGGCAAAAACCACTGACAAACGGCAAATACCATAACAACTACAATACGCACAGAAAACATAGAAATCGATTGAAATGCTTCACGCAGCGTAAGGGAGGCTGAAGTGCTATTTTCAAGGGGAAAATGCTTTCGGATATCACATCTCATCATAGGGCGATACTTTCTGGGCACCACAACGACAATGAACTGACTGCTTCAACACGCTTCTTTGTCTGGTATTCTCATGGAGAGAAAAAAAAAACTAAATACAACCAAAAAATTAACTAAAACTTCAGAGGCTATCGTAGCCCATAATTAAATATGTATAGCCGCAGTAGTACCGGGAATGCAACCTATACATCGAAAAAATAAGAATAAAATATGAAAGTCGCCCAAAGGTTACCTCAATACAAATCTGGCGCATAATTCGCTAGGCGACCCGTAGATAGGCGGGGATAAAGGAAGGAAGACGAAAACTGACTTGAATAAACCTTAGGTGACTTGTATTATTACAATCCTACATAGACCAGAACGAATAGATGTACATCATTTGACAATACTGAAGGAAAAACGACCAGATAATAAAGGTCCAATTTACGGGATCTCATTGCCTATCGCGGTCCACCGCCACTACACGGGTTTTGGCAGCTACAGGTGGTCCAACTCGCGGTGCAGGAGACGGACTGGCGCTCACTTTTCGTCGTGATGGCGTAGGGACTGACGGCGACGGCGACACAGCATACGTTTGCTTGAGACCTGAATCGCAGAGGATACGGATAAATCAAACAAGGATAGCATGAAAGCTTAAGAATCGGTTGACTGAACCCACCACTCATCAGTTTTTCAAAATCGCCGTGACCGATCTGTTGACTGTCAATTTTACCGCGCTGCCGCTTTGCAACGTTCCCGTTGCCGACACGTTCCGTCAATTCACGCATAATTCCGTCCTGCTGCTGTGACTTCGTCATGACTCGCGATCGCCGCTCTGCCTCATCGCGTTGTCGCTGAAACGACTGGCCATCAAACGCAGGTGATGATGTAGGCAATATCGATCACTTTTGGATGCACCATGTCCGCTATTAACTTGAGATTGTAGCACTTAATTAGGTGTAGTGTATCATAAGTGGTCCATACAATGACTGGCAAGTCTCACCATACTCGATGGAAAGAGTTTCACAGGAAAAACCCAGTGTCATGTCCTAGGCCAGAACACGCGGTCACTCCTGCTTCTCGGGGACGGGGCTTAGGCAATCCGTGGTTCTATTCCCCGCAACAGGGCACATCACCTTTTCTGTCTCAAGGATAAAAATCTTATCCACTGAACCACTGCATAGTTTGCTACTCAATCTGCTAATCAATACAGAGATCATCCAATCTCTCTTATTCCAAAAGGCGCCACCCATCCACCTATTCACCACACCCAGACCTACCCTAGCCAACTTAACTCCATCAGGAAGACGGGATACAGGAGCGGGTTTTCAGGAATTAACCATATAAAAAGCAACACGGCTCCTACAGTTGCTGTACAACATCCAGCTTATGGAATATTTTAGCCTAATGACGATCTTTTATTCTTTCAGCTTAATTGGGCATTCCTCCTCCCACTAACCACTCGATCAGGAAATGTCACTGTCAAATTCAAATGCCTTCACTAATAGTCGTTGACCTCGGTAGAAGCCTTCCTTCCTTTTGATTTAGAGACCCGTTCTTCTACAAGAAGTATTCTTCAGCTTTGAAGTTTGGAGAAAAAAATTAGAGAAAAGCCATATCCCCACCTTTTCGAGGCAACCCAAAATTACGAACCTTTTCAGCAGCATCTCTGGCGTCGTTCTCTTGCTTACAGCGGTTGAAATTGGCGATGAATTTGCCCAGCCTCGAAAAGAAGTCATTTGGAGGCATTGTGCGTGCTGATTCACCGTAGAACTCGATGCAAGTCTCATAAGTCTTCTGAAATAAAATATTAGACTGATCATTTCAGCCTGAAAGTCTGGGAATCTACTTGAGTGATGCTTTCAAAGGAAAATCGAAGCATTAGTCAGTCAGTTTCTCAGAACTCTTTCTCGAAACTTTCTCCTTTCTTTTTTTTCTGTATAAAAGCAACCTACCACAGCGAGTTTTGCGTGCTCCTGAAGCTGTTTCATACGTTCGTCGTGAGTTTTCAGGAACTCAGCAAGAGCCACTGGACAATTGTCGCGTTTAAGTGCTCGCTCCTTTCTGGCTGTTTCGAAACCTGCTTCCAACTCCTTCATATCCGACAGAACGCTGTCCCATTGCACTAAAATTCAGGACTGGGAATTTTAGGAGTTTTAAATCATGGAACTAAAGAAGAGAAGGTAATTTGTGTGAATAAAATTTACCTATTGGGGTGCCCATGGACAGAGTTTATTTCTCATTTCCATTCAACTATTGCCGCCAATTAGACACAATATGCAAAAGTCGGTAAAAAAACTAATGACCAACTTGAGAAGATCCCCAAATGTTGAATGAATAAAGGAAGGGAAAGCGGCGCGCGACAACTAGCCAGGTTACGTGGGCGTGAAACTGGTAAGGAAACCGGTCCCGGCGACAAAAATCTTTACCTGGCGCCCAAAATTGCCCGTGGGCTCACGCATTTCTACGGTTCACTAAATAAAAACACAAACGCAAACTTCAACGCTGCGAACAATTCGCACCTAAGTGAGATAAACCGCCACCTGAACGCGGGATTAGATACCGCAAATTAATAAAAGCTCGGCGGAGTAGCGAAACGCACATAATATTTCGGCGTACTTAAAGACCTGTTCCACGACCACCAAGATAGCAGCCCCTTGCGCTTCTACTCTACCCCACCCACAAGCAAGCAGGCTGTCTCTGTTACAGTTGGCTGGCAGCGCTTATATCCCCTGTTATCGCTGCCTGATCCGCAGCGTGCACCTTGAATGCATGCTAGTGCCCGCTCTCTCTCATGCCTGTCCTCTCTCACCCCCTGGTCGTCTGAGTCTCTCCCAAGCATGCATTCTCTATGTCGTAGACCAATTTCATATAGAAGGGAAACCGTATTCTGTGCGTTTTTGTCTTTTTTCCTTGTTTCTTCCTACTGATACTTTCTGCAAAAGCTGAAAGGGAAATGAGGTGCTCACCGCCAGACGCCTTGTCGACGAACTTCAGCTGATCTGCAAACTTCATCAGTTCAGGGAACGACCGCTCTATCGATTCCACTACCATGTGAAGAAGCGTTAGCGAGCGATCCGACGGAGATTTCATTATTGCCAACTGAAAAAAATCAAATGCAAATAAGGAATTTATAAAGTGAAAAACGAAGTAAATCAATCGATACGCAAATGCAAAAAAAAAAACTTACCGAGTCCAAACTGCTCAAACGGAAGCCATACACACTTCCTTTACGACAGCTATTCATGTAATTACCGAAGGCCAGAATCACTTCAAGTACACGATGAAACATCGTGGCTTCACGAGCGCATTTCGATGCCGCTGTTACGTGAGTGAATTGCTGGAACGTCATTAATACTTGATAAAAACTAAAGGAAGGTAGAAAAACACTCCAAAGCCCCACAATCCCACAGCATCAATTTAATCAGAGGCGACACCATTCAAAAATATTTATATTAATATTTTCAATAAATGCGACTTCATTTCAGAATAAACAACAGACTGACCGGTTCCAGTAGCGCGACGCTCTCATCGAAGTCGGCCATAACCCGCATGACGCTCAGTTTATGCTCGAGACGCTCAATCTCGCATAATGCCGCCATGAATCGGTCCTAAACACAACTTTTACTGCAACGAAGCGTAGGCACTCTGTGATTTCCGCAGCTGAGCACCACTCCTCTCAATCTCTGCCCGCCATGTAGAAATCGTCCACATACCTCATCACTGAGTCCTTCGTCGTCTCCTCGTTCTGCGAACAGCTTTCTTTCCTCATCGTTAGGTAGGATTCTTGATAAAATGTCTACTTTATCAGCAGACAACGTGTCCAGATCCATTTGGTGAACAGCGGCCATTATTTCGCGAGGTTCGAGCGCCAATTTACGACGAGTAATTGCTAAATACGAATAATTCTTGAGAAAAATGAAGAACGGAATCTGGGTATAAGTGATAGTGATGGTAATTATGAGGAGGACAAATCATTCGACGTCAACATATTCTTGCCTTGAAAAGTGTCGAGCACTTCATTACCTCTCGAAATCACGGCGCATTTAGCTGCGATTTAGCCTAGCCTTCGTACATCGGTTGATTGCGAGTATCAACCGATGTACGAAGAGTATGTCTAGTACCAAGTAACTGTCCCCGGACGGAAGGAAAACTCGGTTATCATGGGGGAAATTCACACCAGAATTTGACGCGCAGATCGTGTGCGTAATAAGCAGCACAACTTGCCACTACATCAACTCTGCTTGTGATCAGAAGTAAAAATCACAAAAATAAACAAAAACAATAAGCCACAGTGTAGTCAGCACCGCAACTGTTTTATTCATATTGAACATGCGTGGGTGGGAACGACTGCAACGGGATAGTTAAATATTATGGAGACGAAAAAAAGGCAATAAGCAAACCAGCCGCCTCGCGACCGTACGCGCGTGTCCCATGTACTGCGCATGAAATTACCGGTCATCATTCACATCCAAAATATTGAGCTATTCGTATGTTGCTGATGCTTGCCGGTTTGAATGCACTTTGAGCGCAATACCTCGTCCACCCTTCCTCATCCCCCCCCCCCCGATCGCTCGTAACACAAAACACAAGTCGAACGACTAAAGGCATGGTGGCGCTAAGGAAACTTTTACACAAAACGTTGTTACTGTTTATTTTGACAAAACGAAAGAATCTGGGAAGAAAAGAAGGT
>KZ345660.1:64432-86378 GCA_002352805.1 Teladorsagia circumcincta | reverse complement strand
AAAAAATTGAAAAAAAAACCAATCTATCCTATTCCTTTGATACGGATAGCACATTTTATGAACTCCGTACGCATGTAAATGAACTGTTAATTGCAGCGCTGACGTTGTCTTAATAAAATAGAATTTTGATAATAGTAGCAAAGCATAGCTATGGAAAGCATAATGAGGTTAATAGGTCAACGAAACGCAGCCAGGCAACAGTTTGAATCAAGGGGAAGCTTTAAATCCGTGTTTCCCGAGTCGGGCATATACAGGAACAATGATTTCTCGCTGAAATAATATAGAAGACAAACTAGGTTCGTAAAAGGCAGTCATTCTAAGAAAAAAGTTATGAGAGTCAGGTGTTTGGGCCCGATCTGAACTGAAACTGTGTCAGCCCAAGACATTTTTTTCCACACCCCACATCGCTACATCCTCCTGCGCGAAAATGTGTGGTAGAAATAATTGCTGACACGAACAAACAGAGACGATCCAATTTCGGAGTTACAAATATATCGGGGTCTCAGATTGTCGGGAGATGGCGTCGAAAGAGTTACTATTTCTTCTTTGTATCATTGATAATCCATTACAATGTTCACGTCCCTATGACTGTACCATGAGGAAGAAAAATTTCATGAACACATAGCGGGGAAAAGACTTGACGTCACTTTAGTGAATACTGGCGAAGATTGGCGAATAATTGAAGTGCAATAAAGGGATAAGACGCTTCATTGCCCGTCTTAGATTGTGAATAAAAACCTGTCAAGAGCACAAAAAGTGAAAACACTTAAATAGAAAGAAGTGCTTTTCAATATTCACAGGAGAAATGAAAGAATTAATGAGAAGCAAGAAGAGAAATGCATTTCAACATGTCGGAATCACAAGATTCAGAAGGAATATAAAAACATACATTTATAGTAGGAATTAAATAGCAGAGAATTTCAGTTGTTCATATACGGGGTTTGCTTATTTGGAAGTGTGCCAAATCCACTATCTAGGGAAGGAATTCAACTTCCCACGGAACTTTGGATCCAAACCAAGATATATCAGCAGAGGTTCAAATGCCAACTACAAATATGGAACAAAGCCGCAAAATTAACAAGGAAGTTGTGAACAGTCAAAGTTGGCGGAAAGTAAATCGCCACACATGAATCGTGCCAGCGCTCGGGTATTCAGAGCCGCCGTGGAGTAGAGGTACTGCTCTCGAAACTTGCCCGGACGCTAGCACGATTCATACATAATGCTTCACTTCTAGCCAACTTTGACGACTCACAATTTCCATGGCAGGTTCACTTTGCAGTTTCAATTTCCATATTTGTAATCAGCGTTTGAAGGTCTATCGCTATATCTTGGTCTTGATTCAAAGTTCCAGGGGAGTTTAATGCCATCTCTGGTAGGCAGTACCTAGAATGACGTCCAGTGAATCAAAACACATGAAAGAGAACAGCAGCGAATGCACAACTCGAAAATCCACCATCACATACAGCAGTCCAATTAACAGAATAAAATAGCAACATTCATGTCTGTCCCTTCATCTCCAATAAACAGGGAATCTGGAGCGGCGTTGAAATGTGACATATCGAATCAACGCGGTCGAATGTTACTAGGCAGGGCATCAAAACAATACCTACCGATCACGAAACGAAACTTTGCTGTCAACGTTACTTTGCTGACACCATCGCGCTCAAAAATCGATATGCCCGATTCGATTTGTGACAAATCGGATTGTAAGTGGAACAAGAAGGTAGCATTAGTCGGGCTGTATATGCATGAATTTCAATTAGCATCCAATTTACCCGAAGACTACCCTACTCCAGTCTCTTTACACGATACAGTAAATCAATAATGGCGAATGCTCGCCTCTCACAAACGACTGTAAATTGTCAACTGTAGACTGGAAAAACAAGAAGAATTCATGGAAGACTAAGAAACAGAAGGCTGCTGTGAAGAATCATCTATGTTATCCACATATTTCTCGAATACGCTTAGCGACTACTTGTATGAAGACGAATACGCTTCTCTTCTAATGTACATACATGAAGTCGGCAGGAACGAAAACCAACATTCGAAAACAAACACGAAAGTAGCTGTAATTAGTGCGCGTAAAAAGTGACTGAAATGCTTCGCTGACTATTTAGGATGGTGGAATGAACGAACTGGTTCTCAGCAACGATAAGCATTCCCGTTGTTGGTGGTAATTAACGACGACAGGGGTCAGAGGCGGCGCGTGACAACACGCTCATGTGGTTGGTTCGCAGGATTACCATCAATTTCCCATTTTTTTTTAAAAGCAGTCTTTGAGCATGAACCCTGGGCAATTTTCAGAGCTACAACTACGAAATTCGAAAAGAAAGAAAGTTTATCCTAGTTCAGAAAAGTTCTACAATAACCACAGATATGCTTCGCCATCTCATGACTCACTCTTCAGGATGGAGTCTTGAGAATTTCTTACAAGTCCCTTCATCAGTGCATTCAGTCATTAGACATAAAAACCTTAGGGTCAGGACTTGACGCTGAACACTGGACAGTATCTCCCTCAAGCAAAAAACATTGTCATGAAAGATTCAGTAACAGTATGCGTGTGTTTCCCACTATTGCCTATATAGAAGACACAGCTACATTGAAACAATGAAGCCGTGACCGATTGCTAATAGCTTACAAGTGGTTTTTCAGTTATTTCAAAACGTTTTCGTGCATATTGTAGGGATGCATGTGGGGAACACAAAATCATGTTTCGTTTTCGCTGAACAATTTTAGCAGCACCGAAAAAGAAGCACAAGGGACTGTTAATAGTTCGATCCCCCGTGGCGGCTATATTTTGCATTTGGGTCGGCGCCTACGGGTGGAGCCAAATCGCGCTAAATGTCAAAATCAGATGCATGTTCATAGTCAGGATCATTTTGAAGCTGAAAAGTGGCCGCTAGCCTTGACTGCAAAATTTGTTCGCGCGAAGGGATCGAACCATAAAAGTATCATGCACCACTTTCCCGGTACTGCTAAAAGCGTTCAGCGAAAAGAAAACATGGTTTTGTGGTCCATACATGCGTCCCTATGATATGCAAGGAACCGTTTCCAAAAAGCGCGGCTTGCGCTGAAAGACCCACTTGTTAGCCATTCACTTTCCTTCCCTCCTCATAGGTCCCTCGGAACTTGAGTAACCAAAACATACTTTTCAAAGAAATCGCGATCAAATCTTACCATATCGCCACCAATCACGTCAGGAAAGCACAGCGGCGCATGGAATACCAGCAAGCCATTTAGACTCTTCTAACAATACAGAAGGCTGCAGTGCAGTCGGTAGTCAGCACAACGAACGAGTCATGCTGTCGGGCAGCTGAGACAGCACAACATGCTCACTCAAAACATTAAAAGAAAAAGAAAAGAAACCTTGACCGGTGACGCCCACACGCGATCTTCAACAAAGCTATAGAAGCATTTTTACCACTATTTCTTCACAATGATTGCCATTACAATGCTCTCTGATGCGAGTCACCTTTGAAACCGAGGAATATTGATTGACAGTGATGGGGTCATACGAGAAAAACCATCGTAAGCGACGCTATGAGTCATTCATCGAATCAACTCCTCAGACGGCGCTTTCAGCGTTGTGTCACCATCATTCACTGCTCGTGAAATGTTCGCAGAATAATTGTCTGTTGTAGTTCAATAATGGGAAAAGCTATCGCTCGCAGTGCAAGCAGAAAACAGGAAATATTTAAAAGTTATATTTGACGATTTTCCTTGAGCATTTCCTGGAGAAAACTTCAACGTATTTTTTCCCAGAGCGATATCCTAGCCAACTTTGAACACCAAAGGGGCCACTGAAAACCTAAGCGACGTGCTATCCCTCCTGTAGTTATGCCTCATAAAATGAGCGTTTATGTGTTACAGTAGACCAGATGATGGTATGACAAATGTGGAAGTTAAAACAGCTGTGCCAAAAAATACGGAACTCACCGGCAAATGATTTTGATTGTTCAAGCCAGTACTCGACACATCATCGTTTCCAGTTGGCGGAGTAGGAAGCAGAGGTTTGGATAGCGGTGCCATCTCATGAGCTGTCGTGAGACTGGGGATCACATCCGTGCCGGTAATGAACTCTGTTATGGGATGAAACGAGCCCTCGCTTTCTGAAAAAGAAAGCAATGAATAAGCTTGCACTCCCGACATTCTAAAGCATGACACACCAAAATCGGTAACGAAGAGTTTACCAATAGTCCAAATTATCTTATTGTTATTTAGGAATTTAGTAAAAACATTATTGCTTCCAGAAATTCTGAATTATACCAAAATGTTACCCACTGACTGCAAAATTTATGAAATTTCGAATATTTCAGTACAGCTATAACACAACTGAACACACTGCGCGAAATCCAATGCCGTTTACAGGAAAATATGAGAGGGACCTCAATCGAAGAAAAAAAAAGTCGAAAGAACACTAGGTGAGGGTGGAGGCAGACTTCGCGACCAACTTCAACTAAATAATTCACCAGTGATTTAGAAAGCTGGGCCAGACAGGAGATCCATCGCCTGGCCAGATGTCAGACACGCAGACGGGTCGGCGGACCAGTCGCAGCGCAGGCTGTGAGATGTGGGACGTACTATTCTTTCTATTTTCTCACTATTTCTTTGACTTGACGCAAAAGCACTACAGTACGCGGTCGCTTCCCCGTCTGCGTCCCTGTCTTCTTGCCGCGCGACGGGCCTGCTGCGAGGCACCCAAGATAGCTTCGTCTATAACCGCAAAATCTGTGCTACTTCCGCTACTTCAAACGAATGGAAAGGCGTTAGTGGCTCATAACCTGCATCAAAGCGCACATCCTAAACATCTATGACCGCCCATCATGGCGCGTGCATTACAGTATGCGTCTCACTAGTCCCCGTTCCCCTCTATCTTCGAGTATGTTCTCTCGCCACAGTCGCCAGTATCTCTTGAACCGTGTGTTTACCAGTCCCGTGTGGTCAGCTAGGGAGATTGCTGTACCAACGATGAGACGGAGCCAACAACGGCTGGCACGTCCGAAAAAATCGTTTAGACGTACCTCTCTCCCAAGCCAGCCTCCTTCACTGCTAGTGGAAAAGGGTTCCGTTTTTGGCCTTGTCGACAGTTTATTTTCGTTTTTCACTACTGACGTTCTATTTAAAGCAGATAGGTCCTTCCCTAACGATATGTCACATGGTATATGAAGGTGAACATTAGGCAAGAAATTTCTACATGAGAAAAAACGACACTACTTGAGGGAGAACCTGATAGGCCTGATAAGTTGTGAGAAGCATGCGGATGCAGGCCACAGATTCTTTTACAGAGCCAGATACCTTGGCCACGCCCCTACCTCCTGGCGTTCCGTCTTCCGATCGAGCTGGTCGACCAGTCCGGAATTTCACAGAGCGAATAGGTCTCTCTCGGAAATCGAGAAAAGAGTTGCCCGATATCGTTTCGGACAGATTGGTGATTAACTTTATGTGCTAGAGGGCTCCCTGGCTCCAAAGCGTCACAAGATGCAAACTTCGTTCTCTTCACTAAAAAGACAATCATTTCTCGAGTGGAAATTGGTGATGCAGTAGTCTGTAAGAGACGACTACAAATGCACGCCGGCAGGAAGAGGTCGTTCTTCTTGCGCTCAGGAGGAAGCGTACGTCTGAACATCTCAATAAAAAAATGGTACAGTCGTGCAAAATGACAGGTGGATTCCCTCTACTTCTTGCTGGCTTGAGGCCTAAAAACTGCTTCGGTAGATTCCAGACCTTCCTTATACTGATTGACCACAACCACATAGCACTCACGGATGCCACGAAACCATAAAACTGGGTTCCCAAATTCAGAATTTCACCAAAACCAGAAATACCTCCTCGAGGCAGCCACATCCATGTTTCCACACAATTGCGAACAGACTTTATAGGCGTTTACCAATGCTTACCTACAGACAACCGTATAATGAGTTTGTGATGATCTCTAACCACAATACACCTTTGACTGTTCATGACTCGCGGCGCACGCGCTAGGCGCTTCCACGGTTGACAAGTAAGATATTTGTGTTCAAGTGGAACTACCCCTAAGGACAATTTCGAAACGGAACCTGAAATTTAGATTCAAACACGGAAAAATGGGACAGCCCTCTCATCTATTCAATCAACTCACCACTGGAACCCAACCACGAAATGGAATTAACACCAAGCTAATGAAAAGAAGTCGTGATGAAGTGTATGCATCGCTTATTTGCTACATCACTACAAAATCTGAACGGCGTTATATTCAAACGACAAGGTCAGCAACAAAGCTATGGGCCGAGAAATAACGTCAACGGACTACCTCACTTCGAGGTTATGTCAAAATCACGGATTCGGCCACAAGTTTCCCCTAGAGGAATTTTGGCCCCTGAGTACGAAAATTACATCTTTTTGACAAAAAACTCTTGGCGCAATGGGCGTCAGGAGCGATCACGAGCAAATAGGGTCCAAACATGTTAGGTGTTGGCATAAATATGCCCGGTTTGAAAAGCTCTCACGAGTCGTATTGTTGATCCGCTATACTGCATGATGATCCTAACCGATATAAACGGCACCCTTCCAGAAAACCTGGAAAAAATTGACGAGTAGAGCAGGAAAATGCGTGAAGATCCTAACCGATACGGCTGGCCATACCGGCCAAGTGATTTACGGATACTTTTTGATATATACAAATGGAGCTTAAAGGCGGAGTGTGCGACAAAATTAAGGAAGAGGTGGTCAGTGATGCAGGGATGAATAGAAATCAAGAAAAACAACCTAGAATCCGAGAAATGGGACCCCTTGTCCGTGAGATTGCACGTTATGCGTGACTCATCGCGGCCGACCTCATCAACGCCAACGCTCCCTCTGCTAAGCGGATAGAGCCAGACGGTAAGAGGATAGGCGAGGAGCGGCGATAGCGGCGCGGGACGGCCATGCCAGATCGCGGAAGCAAATCTTTCGTGACAAAGTGCGGTCCGCACCCTCAAGATGTACGCCTGTCTTTCCACCAGGTATGTTTCTCCCTCTTCAACCCCCGACTTGATCGTGTAAACCTCCTTCGAGAAGAAAAACCGTCACTCGCGTGAAAGGCAAAACTTTTCGATTTTCATGTCTGGTCCTCTTAAGACTGGGCATTTCGATTATTTTTCATGTTTCATTTTCTATTATGAATATTCATTGCTATCATAATTCATGTAAAACAAAATCGAAACAATGTTTGATTTAACAGTGTTGTATCCGAAAAGATGGCTTCAAAGTAAAGTAGAAACATTGTTTCGATTTTGTTTTTCATAATGTAAAATTCAAGCACTTTTCTGATCTTTCTACATTACTTTGAAGCCATCTTTTTGGATACAACACTGTTAAAACACACCATCAGATTGATTTCGTGTGGTAAAAGCGGCCGATAATGAAACTGTGGATGTCCAGTTGACTGCAAATGGAAAAGAAACAAAGAAAACCAGAGATGGACCACTTGAACAAAGATCCCCTTGGAATAAGGGACGGGCGTGTCGGACGAGTTGTCTGAACTAGCTACTGCAATCGCGCATGCACTAACACAAAGAAAGACATAGGTACCAATACACACAAAGGAATATCACAATTAAAGATTCAGGCAAGTAAAACAAATCATATATAGGCAGCATTCCTTCGACCGCGGCGCAGTTCACACGCAATCGCGCAAGGACCACGCAGTCGCGCAAGGACACGCAGCCAGCGTAACTGACCAAAGCCCAAGATTAATGTCCAAAAGCCAGCTTTGAAAGGCCCTAGCAACGTTGTTGCGCACTTTCGAGCCGCGACAACCGCACATCTGTGTTACATGTGGGCTACTCTATCCCACCCAATGAGTGGTTCTCTGAGTTGGCTTCTGCAGGGGGTGTTACTTAAAACAGTTGTGATTGTCACCTCATGAAAACCATTGTAAAATTAATCACATTCCCCGCAAATAACGCATTTATTCTCGGAAGCGCAAGCTGGTTTTGCGGAGCTTAAATGACAAGATGCAAGGCTGAAGTTAAGATGTAAAGAAATATTTCTCCAGCTACTGAAACTCAACGTAACATTGAAGAAGACATCGGCTTTCGGGAAGGCGATAGTGGATGCATTTGAAGACCATTCTGATGAACCAGAGACAACGAAAGCACTTCAGTTCACGAGTGCTGTGTGGAAACTGATAGGGCTGCCCCCTTGAAAGTACTACGCATGAAAACATGCCGATCGGCATCGGTGGGAGGGACGGCCTTAGCTCTGCAAACATATTCTTATTGCAATGTTGCAGCGCGCCTGTTCAAACCTACGCAGTAGATGACGTCATCTCCATGTGATGAAAAACAAAGGGAGTGGACGCATGAGCGAGCCAATCTCCTAGAAACTTCATGACCCCTCCAATGAACCTCCAACTGCAAAACCTTTCGGCACTTTGCCGCGACAAAAGTCATCAGTGGCAAAGTAAAACTGTAGCATAGTGATGGGAATTCTTATGATTCGGCAAATTGATTTACACCAACGCGCGCTCACTATACGCGACTCGAGACATTGTTGAATTTGTGTGACACCACAACTTTCCAGTGATTCCAAAAAATGTGTCCTGATGCTGGTTACATAGTTTTAGAGTTTCTATTTGGGAGGAGGGCATAGCGGCAAGTCCTGATGCTGGTTATATACTTCAAGAATTTACATTTGAGAAGAGGGCATAGTGGTAAGAGGGCTTGCCGCGGAGTTCTATTCTAGGATTACAGGTGGTAGGCGGTGTTCGGTTCAGTACCCTAATCCTACTAGTAGAATTTAATTTTGTTCGGACCCAGGTACAATGGAAGGCTCACCTGGCCTGAGCAACATTCGGCCAAAGATTTAGCAGTATCTTACTTCGGCCCTTTGACTGATCCGATGCAATCACTTTGTCTTCAAATTTAACACACCGACAACGGCCTGACACGAACGCGGGTCAGACATTGCAGACCACATTGGACATTTTAACGCGCATGCGCGTCAGACATTGTCATAAATATTTTCGCGCATGCGTTCCCTCTTACCCAATTTGTATTACATTTTATAGACAATACTTTGACCTAAGTATAAACCACATGGCCGCTAGAGTGGACGGATATGCTTTAGTTTAGTAAAAGTTTTCTAAAACGACAAATTTTTCCGTTCAATACTTTGTCAGCTTTCCTTTCACTGCCACATACATTCATATAGATTATAGCACAAGTAAACACCAAACTCTATGGATGAATAAATATGCGCTTTTAATGGCATAACCTAGGCAAAATTGCTTCTTATGTCATTCTTAGCAAACGTTGATAGTATTTGCTTGGTCACTGTCACCGCGCGTTTCCCTGCTGCTATATCTCTATGTAACCGCCACGCTTCACGATTGGTGAAATTACTCCGGCGCGCTCGCAAAATGGCCCCTGTCCCACGCAGCCAAAAATGCCAAATCACGGATGTCGTATGGAGAATGAAAAACGTGGACGCGCTTCCTTCATCATCCCCAGCTGTCGCCAAGAAAGTGGTTAAAGCAACAGTCTCAGCAGGGTCGCAATGGTCGGAGCGTACAGGAGCGCATCTCCTCTTGCCAGCCGTGGGGATTCGTTCTCGATCACGATTTGCACCACGAATCGACTTTTGCGACCGTTTCGGGACCGCAGGGACTATCTGAAGTCGATTCACAACGCAAACCGCGATCGTGAACGAATCCCAGCGACTGGCGAAAGGAGGTGCGCTCCTGTACGCTCCGCCCATTGCGACCCTGCTGAGACTGCTGCTTTGAAAGGCGACTGCGCATTCACATAACCCTGCAGTGGAAAGTGATCCGTTTTGATGACAGGTTCTGTTGATGCTTACATTACATGTTGGCCGGCAGGTAGCTAATGAATTGATCCGCTACTTGCCTGGCAGGGATATCTAAAGATAGTATTCACGCAGAAGTAAACGAGCAGGAAGTATTCACGCAGAAGTAAACGAGCAGGACAACGCCTTCTGGAGATCAGCGACGGTGACGACGTTGACAGATCAAAGCAATGAGGCAAGAACGAAGCGCTTACGACACCAGAAAAAGCTAGTTCGTCAAGTGCTGCTCTGAAGGCAAAAGCCGTAGAAAAGGTAGGCGTGGTGTTGCTCAAACCTATTGAGCCCTTGTTGGCGTCCCTTGCCAGCGTTCTATAACCGTTGCCCCAGTTTGAAAACAATTCACGGTACAACTATAGGCACTCGATTTCACCCAAAACTATTTGAAAAGAACTGTACCGCAATATTACTGTACTGACGATCAGTATAATCGTGCGTTTCAACGAATTTCGTTTTTTTTCTGATCGCTTCTGTAAACTGTTCATATTCGAATGTGTGATAATGCTCGTTTTCAGAGGAACATATGCTAAAGAAAACAGACGACCAAAGACAGAACCATAAAAAAAGATTAATAGCTATGAATACAGTGTAGCGATACTGTAGCCAAACCGACGCATTAAAATCGACGGGAGATCTATTAGACCCACAAAAAGAAAAGAGAAAGGTGAATGCAGTCACAGATTTTCAATGGATAAGCCCCAATATGAAGGAGAGGAAAGCTTGCAGGAAGTCAAAAAAGGAAGACAAGCAGCTGAAAGATCTCACACTTGGTTGTTGCGAGTAAAGGTCTAAAGAATGCAAGAGCTGAAAGAAGAATAAAGAAACTCGATCAAGATAAAAAGTAAGAATAGAGTTGAAGAAAAATGATAACATTACAGGGAAAGGAGATAAAAAAAGAACAGATCTGCAGAGATAGAGAAAAGATCAGCTGAACGAAAAAACGAAAATAAATTAAAGAAATCATATACAAGAACAGCAGACGATAGCCAGAGGGTGGGATAATGTCAGAGAGGACAACACTAAAATGCAACACAAAGGGATTGGAATGAGAAGAAAACGAGTGCTGAAGATGAGTGAAGGTAGACAAGATTGCATTGCAAACTACAAAAAAATAATTTGCTACAGCTGTGTTTGGAAATGAGAGCAACGTTCACCCGTTATGAGGTGCTTCACCACTCATGGGCAAAACAAAAACATGCGGGGGTTGCCCACAGCCGACCACCTGACTCAGCAGCAGCTGGGTCACCGCCAGCACTTCAGTTTGTTTCGTTTTTAGCCAGCATTTCCAGAAAAAAAAACAGAGTATCCAAAAAAGGAGGAAGGCATGGGACACTTTCTACTCAAACTGCTGCAGTTTATTTCTATTTACAATTACATCGTTTTGTTTACATTTACATTGTTTTGTTTGGTGGAATTTCAGAAACTAGAGAATTAGGTGATGGAATTCGTAGAACCAGAGTTTAAAAAACCAAAATAATTTTATTAAACAGATTAGTTCAACTGCGCTATTACAAGGAATTTCTATACTTATCAAAAGAACTTACGTGGACCAAGTATTGTCTGAGCTCGAGTAAGGAGACGACCGTTACGTAGCAAACTTTTCTGGAAACAGACAAAATAGAATTCACAAGGAGACTGAGCCGGTTAAGTGACTTGAAAAAAAGATTGAACAGTGAAAAATCCCGCCCATCATTACGCAATTGGAAAACAAAACCACTTAAAAAAAACGATGACTTCACGTTGGATTGCGAAACTCACATGGTGGACAGAGAAATGAGTCACTCATGATCAAAAAAAAAAATTACCGGCGCATCAACAGCGAAAGAGGCAGTATACAAACAATTATTCAATCCACGTGAGAACGAAATGTGATGAAACTTATCTTACTCATGACACGACTCTCCGGTATCTCTCGCCTTACGCGGGTTATTTTCCCCAATAGTGAGCTTCGAAGGTGAAAAAAAAGTTAAAAAGGAAATAGAAGAGACAAGTTAGAGCACTGGAGAATAGAAGACTAGCAAAATCTTGAAGAAGACAGTCACTATAACTTTTTCCATACCATCTTCCGGAAGGAAAGTGGTTTTCAGGACAAATAGTCACATACAACGCGAATTAACCATATTTGAGTACATAGCTCAGGTAGAATTTCAAACTTATAGAACGAGCGAAAATTCCTAGCAAAAATGTAGCACCAAGATGCATGGATAAGAGGTATGATTCTATTGTTGAGGGTTCAACAATGATTGAGGACAGAGTAGAATGCTGCGCAGAGAGAGGAGGAACCACACACGTGATGCGTCTGTGAAAAAGCCGGGGGCAAAAGGAAAATATGACGAGCAAACTGATAAGGAGTGAGGAAGCTCTTACTGATGACGCACAGAAGCGCGAAAACAACCACCACAGTGACAATTTGATACTTCTCATTATGCTATGTTCTACGAAAGCACGCATGACATACAGGTTAATGGTGCAGCTTCAGCTGCGCACATGGTAAGGCGATATAGACAATGGAGCAGGAGCCGCACCCAAATTCCACAAAAAGCAAAAATGCATACAGACAAACTCTTATAGCACTACTGAATGGAAGAAACGAGCTTCCTTACAAAGTGATCACTGATGTCTCTGCAAAGTCGATGAACTACAAAGATTGCGGCTAAAAGTCCAAATTAGCCACAATCTTTGTAGTTCATTGACTTTTAATCATAACGTTGATACAACCAATAAAAAGGAAATCCAAAAAAACAGTCCTCGACCCAAAACATAAGAGACACGAAATGACAGGACAACTAGGTCCCAGATCTTACCTCGTTCCAGTCATCGAAGAAACCATGTCTAGAACCCTCAACACACTTCGAAGCACCGCCTTCTATGTCATCGTCTGTGTACTCAGTCGCAGTTTGTTCGTGATTTCCACGAGTAAATGTTAGTGTAGTAGCGTTAGTTCCACTCAAATCCATCATTTCCACGTCGCTGAAACTCAAAAAAGTAGTGAGCTATGTAGGAATGGCATTAAATGTCTAGTCAACTCCAATGAAGTTCTTCGTTAAATAGCGGTGATAGGTTATAGACCGAAAAAACTCACTTGTCTTCGTCTATATACTTCATATCTTCTCTTTCGTACCGCACTCTAGAATAAGAATAGATGTAATGATTTACGCTGTAAGCGAAATTCAATAACCAATACTTGAGGTCTGATTTGAAAAAGCATAGCTGAGCATGGTGCTTTGAAAGCTGCGGCGCGTGCGAACAAAAAAACACTTTGTTGTTCCAATGCGGAAGTGCTAGAGAGTAGCTTTTCTGACACACTTCGGAATTCAGGAGAATATCACTTCATTATATAAACCACAACTTTGGTGTGTCAATTTGTCTGTGTGTATGTCATTCTGTCCGTCCGCAAAATCCCAACCGCTAACAGAATTAGGGAGCTCGAAGGGCTGTGATGTTGATGATGATCATGACTGTGATAACGCCCATCCGCCATATAAACACCGATCGAGCACACTCAATCTCATTCCACATGGTGCTGCCGTGGCAGCTGGAGGGAGGGAGGGCAGAAGGGGGCGGGCAGGAGAAAGGGAGACAGCCGTTTCCAGAGTAAGGCCCATAGCCACACTTCAACGCGATGCCGTGATTGTGATAACACCCAAATCCTTCTATTTTATGAACCACCATTTTGGTGTGTCGGTTTGTATGTATGTCTGTATCTGTGTATGTCCGTCCGCAAAATGAAGTGAGTGCTAAGGCACTAATGGAGAAAACAATCCGCTAACAAATCTGGGTAGCTTGCAGGACTTGCGCTATCAACTGGAGAGCAACGGAGGAGGAGGGGGATAAGGTGAAGAGGAGGAACGCCAAGCTTTGCAGGGAAGGGGGTTCCGGCGGTTGCCGAGGGACCAATCTGGTACATCAATAAATAATGTACATCGGTGGACAGTACCAATGGAACTCACGGTTTCTTTTTGGTAGAAGTAAAAGCCGAGAATGCCTCTATCCTTCTTGTCATAAACGAATCATCAAACGTTGTACACTTTCCTAAACAGACAGTAAGCAGTAACAGAAGATGGAATGACAAAAGGAACATGGGTTTGTGCCACAGAGAAAACTAAAACCTTTGGAGGTTTCCAAGAAGAAAAATGATGACGAACGTAAAACTTTTCCGTGGAGCATATGCAGAAACTGAATATCTACGGCTCAATTTATGCTAAACGTATGGGCAGCGGAACAGATATGGGTCATTTAACAGTTGCGGCCATATATTTGGACTCAAATGTCACAACCTGTCATGGAAGAAAATGGTTTTGAGAAAGATTGTGGTGAACTAAAAGTGACGCAAATCACAATCGCAATATGAACTGCAAAGTGTATCTCAGTGAAAAACGCCAAAACCGATGGGAGTGAGACAGATAATCTCGATTTCGCGAAGGTCGAAGAATTACTGCTTTATTTCCTGAAGTTTCGCTTGTCATTGTCACAAACATTTTGATCGGAATCTGTAGGTAAATTCTTGCATAAAGGGATAAGACAAATTCAACATTGTCCAATAGAGGGGTAGGTGTTCACATTTTAGTGAGATCAAAGTAATCAAACAGGTGATGCGGAGATGGTGAAGATATAAGGAAGTGAGAAGAGGTTATCTTCAACATAACAGGAGTTCATAGTCCGTTGCCGTGTTTAATACCAGACACTGAACCCGTCTCTTAGCAAAGCTTCCAAAATTTGTCTTTGGTACGTGAGTCAACTAGTCTCTGGAATATCCAGCAGGGAAGGAGCAGCCCTCTACGCTCTCCAGTATCTATCTCTCTTTCATGCACATCCATAAGATCGCGAGTTTTGCCTTCAGTGCAAAGTAAAAAAAAAACTTAAGTTATAAGACAATATAGGAGCATCCAGAAAAGGAGGAGTGGGGTGGAGGAGTAGTACGACAGTTGCTCTCGCCGACAGAGATTCCACTTTGTACAGCGTATGGAAAATTTCCAAGGTGTGTGCATCATTTCGTTTCCGCTTCCGCTTTTACACCCACTTCAGACTTCCTTACCCTGCAAAAACTAAATTACTTTGGGCGATATGAACTGCCACACGTATCCTCCCGCCTTACTGACTGAGACCCAATAATACTCGCAGCTGAAATCTCTTTAATCCCAAATCTTCCTACTTTTGAAACCTTATCCCTGAATGATGCTGAAATGGATGCTCTTTCGAGAACGATAGGTTTTTTTCTCTACCTTGTTGATGGCTCCAACGTCAATACGCGCTGCGACCTGATAAAATTAGTTCGCAATCACAATCTGCGATGTAACGGCTTTCTTGTACAGTGAATACAAGATAGTAAGGTTGATACGTAGCACTTGCTGCAAACAAAAGCAGGATTGTAAGGTAGGACCGCGGCCTTCTGCTTTTTTGCAGCGGCCTGCCAATATTCTAAGGTCAAAGTGCGCGATCGCGACAAGCGTCAGTAGAGCGTCCTTTTTTTCACATTACAATAGGACTAGGTGAGTAGACGATGAATCCTTTCATTGGAACCAACCTTCACTTGATGAAGTGCTCATGACCAACTGTCCCGCTTTCTGTAGCTGCTACCACAGCAATTGCCAGTTTCAGTGATGGAAACTACTCGCTACTGACATAAATTTGATTGTCCCAAGTCTCTGCCCATTTGTCGATTTTTTTCGAATCCACTTTTCCTCTTTAGCCCGGTCAGCAATTTACAATCATGTGCCCTACTACAGACGTCAACATACTGCGTTTTAGAAGATAACTTGTGGATGCCGTTTGCCAAGAAATCATGAGCTTTCGAGACAAAAAACTCAAAGGTCTGCTTCGGGTAGTTCGGATCATGAAGCTCTCCCTCTTTCAATTGAATCAATAGTAACATATGCAGACGGTACTCTGTTGGGCCAGATCCGCTGAACACAACTGGCGAGAAAGAACGTCCCATAAGGAGATTGAAGGTTTTTGCTGGACCGTCTTTAAAAGTCCCTGACGGTCGCTGCCTGGATAACGTGAACTCTGTAACGTTTTCCAAGCATATTGCTGGAGAACCCATCCGCTCGTCCACATTACCGAGCTACAACACCACTGCAATTCGCTGGTAGGAGCTGCCGGTTAACGAATCGCTCCCAGCTCAACCAACTCGGAAAGTTGCCTCGGATATGCACTGCTGGAATCGACGTTGGAACATTTGGTTCTAGGCGTCTGAACCAGTGGCGCTTACGACTGTGGTTTACGTGAGGAACCCACTTCTTGCTACCACCAACAAAGTGGTCGGATCAAACGAGATACAGACGGTAAATCAAAAGTTCATGCGAAATCCGAAGTTTTTTGAAATATGTTGCCACCCGGATCACAGACTCTCGTTTTGCCATGATTTCTCTTCCTCTTAAGGAGCTATCGAGAAATGGCTGTTGTACTCTGATAACTGCGGAAAAGCTGTGACAGCTACCGTGCATAGCACCAGAATGTTTCCAAACAACTCCAGAGGACACTCGTCACTAAGTGTAACAAGCCGACCAACTTTGGGCTTTTTTCTCAACTTTCTGGAATCGGCAACCGAATGTTTGCCATGTAGTGAAAGACACTCTGGAGTTCCATCGCAAGACGCAGGGTTCCTACCGCACCGCTTCCACTGACGCGTTTTCTGGGTTTTGGAATCAAGAGTGGCCAAACATGCTTTCAGTCAAAGTCGATTTTCTCAGCCACAATCGGCGGAAAACCCTGAAGTTCTTCGATTGAGGTTTACGTAAATTTTACAATGGATGTTCTGAAGTTTACCTTTACCTTTTTCCTGGAGATTTACCAACATAAACATGGAAATGGGCAAAGACTTTTGGGACAACCTGATATTTACAAAAGGACCGCGTCTTCGAGAATCTATTTCGAGAGCCCTCAGTATGTTGGTCTGGGTGACAACGGGTTGAAATAGGAACAAAGTAACTCCTTTTCAAGTAAGTTTTTGCTCATTTAAAGAGGTATGCCACTTAATGATGGTTAATAAACAATTTCACAATAACAAAAGTCTAGACCAAAGTAAGTACGCAGGAATTTTTCAAAAGATAATTACAGCAATCTGAATTTCGGAGCCGCTACTTCTCTCAGTTGTGACACTCATATAAGAGACTAATAGTTGTGATAACTAGGCGATGTACAAGACAGGTTTTGGTGGACAGAAACTTTATGCGACTGTAGATATGATTTAAAAAGAGAAAGCAATCTCAGAAAGCTTGCTCACCAATTTTATAGTCCATAAAGCTGTTGTTGGCCTTTATTTCGCCTACCAACTTCTCCAGACATGACTGCGCCGCAGGGGTCAATTTTTCTTGTTCGCGTCCACAAGTTACCACATCAGCTCCAGCTCCGGGTGATACTCCTCCCGATTCCTGTTGAAAATGCAGAAGTTATTACGAGTTCTAGCAGACAAATCAAGAGAGAAGTGGTAGAGACGATTTGAAAATTTCGACGATTTGAGAGCAACCACCCAGGAATCAGCTTACATACAGCAGCTACCCAACCACGAATGACAAAATCAGCATTTTGAACTGAGAAACCAAAGTGAGTCACGCTGCCCCATATCAAATAATCAGAATCATTTTCATAACCGTTTTCTAAAGGGCACGAGAAATAGGAGCTCGAAATTGGAGCGCGTTTGCTTGAATTTTTATTTCATAAGGGTTGTTTTGAAATTTTTGAAATTTTTCAAGGTATCACATTGTGAGTGTTGTCACTGTATAGTGCTTATACTACGACTGACGGCCAAAAGTAGCAGCGAAAGACGAGTCAAGACAAGATTTTCAAATGACTACTAAAGTTTCCACTCGAATATCGGACAACGACAACTTATTGATTAACAATTAGACGTTCTACTGCAAACTGACCACAAAAACAATCCGTCACTTGTGCGGAAAAATAATGCAATTAGAAGATTACACTCATGCCACAATTTAAGTATACATTTCTACTAAGAGAGGCGATTCAAATAACTTGCAAGCGATATTATGGACAAAAAATAGTGCAGTCGTTAGATGCCAGTACTGGCATGCTTAACTAATAGACTAATGCGAGCTACTTGGACCGACAAAATATCTTCTTCAAGCGGTTTTACAGGTAGGCAGTGTGATCCAAAATAGCGATGAGAAAAATGGCGGTGGCGGACAGAACTGCAGTCTCGCGAAGGTACATATACTTTGATCCCCACGACTGGGCACGTCGCACTTGCAAACTCAACAGTACACGTATGGCTGATGCCAATAAAAAAAATATCACGTGCCCCTTGGATGCTTGACGCAATCTGAAGCCACGCTTACTGCGCTGTTCTGCTGCCACTACCATATGGTAACTGTGTGATACAGAACATGCAACATAGAAACATTTTTGGAGTCTATTCCAGTTAGGGGGGGCATCATTATGCAGGTTCTCGGCGTTCTTGTGTAAAACGGCATATTCTAGTTTCACACGCATGTCAAGTGACTGCCCTCACCCCCCACCCCCCTAGACTGCCTACATTCCCCCTGGCTGGTAGTTGCCCTAGCTTTCTGGAGAAACTTCATCACGATGCCCCTCTAACTGGAATAGACCCCATTTTTGTATTACTTGTTTCGACCCCTCTCTTTGAAATGTGAATGGTTTCTCATAAATGGTTTCGAAATGTTTGCTTCCAATATCACCAATTTTACTCTATTCCATAAAGTAATGTTGTTTTTAAAGCGATCAGGAATGAGCCACATTGCTTCCAGTGACCATGAAAGCGCTGCTAATATTGGGCGACATTGCCTTCAGTTCATAAAGCAAAGAACGTCATGCCGATGTCAGACTTGAATCGCTTCATTCGCAAAGCTGTCACGGGCCTTATGCGAGCATAGCATCATTAATATCAGTTTAGATATGAGAAGTGAAGAAAAAAAGAAAAAAGAGAAACGGCCATTCCTTCAAGTTTTGTCGAAGATTTCATACGGAATCACAATTTTTAGCATTGGCTATCGGCTAGCCTCACAGCTATCGCCAAGTACCGAGTACTTAGCGATAGCTGTGAGGGAACCTTGGCCCAGAAAGGTGCCCTCAATTCGAAGACAGTGCCGCTCTCTTACTGCGACTTTAACACGTTCGACATTGCAATTTTTACTTTTTGGGCACAGGGACAAGCGCTGTTACTCGAATGCGGCCTCACTCTGCCTCACACGGCTACTTCTTTGACAAGAAACTGAGAACAGCTTCAGAAGCTCCACTCCAGGGAGGCAACATTGTGCTCTTCTATACCAAAGATAGAAGTAGGAGCGAGTATACACGTAACGAGCCTTTTGAGACATACTTATAAGCAACGGTGTAATGAGATACTACTACTGAGGT
This sequence comes from Teladorsagia circumcincta, assembly GCA_002352805.1. Lineage (NCBI taxonomy): Eukaryota > Metazoa > Nematoda > Chromadorea > Rhabditida > Trichostrongylidae > Teladorsagia > Teladorsagia circumcincta. The sequence continues at coordinate 67,220 of KZ345660.1, read as the reverse complement.
ATTTTTGCTTTCCAGCCTTTAGGGAAACATTCCTGAACCAGAAGAAGGGACTTTTGCCAAGGCTTCAGGAGAGTCGAAGGAGTGCTGTCTAGCGTTAAGAATGAGGGCCATATGCTATCCTGCCTGAAGGTATTGCGGGACAAAATTCTTTTTAATTTTCTCCGTCTTCCAACTGGGATCGCCCTGGTAAAGGGCCCACATTTAAAGCAACAGTGTCAGCAGGATTTTCACTTTTGACACTAATGCTGTAGAACGATGCGATAGCCTTAATCAAGAACATAAGAAGTGTGACTGAACGAAAAACTAACCTTGGGAAGCCCCGAGAAAGCGACTTGAGCGCTTTCGTAGTGGAAGTTATCAAATATTTAACGGAGATTCTAGGGAACGCCCACTGAAAGCGCTCAATCGCATTCTAGCGGCTTTCCAAGGTCCGTTCTTTGTTCAGTTACACTCTTTGTGTTCTTAACTAATCTGAAGCTAAAATCAGTGTTCAAACCTTAGGGAATGAACGATTAGAAGAAGTTTTATTCATAGAGTACGGAATATGGACCACCTATCCCGTTAAAATGCAGGTTCCTAGTATCTCATTATCTTTCATAAGCTTATCCTGTCACGCATATATTACTATCTTTCTCATTTCACTGTGCCTCTGAAGGTATGAAGGTAATATTTTTGCGATTGAGCCAGATTATCGCTCTCTGATAACGATTCAGGCAGTTGGTTAATACGGAAGTCAAATTAAGTTCAAAAGGATAACCTTGACATGGCACAAGCTTTGTCCTGTGAGGTTTAAATTACCACGAAGATCATGAGGCGTGGCTTGTTGGCTCACTCATGCCTGGAACGTTGTTCTTATCAGTTTCCTAACTACATCCGCAACTTATGGATATGGACCGATAAGTCAAGGCCCATACAGGAATCACCGCACCAGCTGCCGCGTGCGACGTTGACCGCCGCGTGAGCGGTGTGACCTCATTAGCCGACGATTGAATTGACCGTCGCTCGTTAGGAGTTCGTCGCAAATCCTTCAATTGATTCAGGGAATTATATGTAGACAATTAATTATGACTAAATGAGTGAAAAGACGCTTTTGAAAACAACTTAATGTTGACATGGATCGATACTATCTCTCGCTTGTGATCCAATACCACTACCATTGCCTTTTTGCGCATCATAATTCGTCCAAACAGTCGGTCGTCCGGCTTGGAATGAGATTTGACGTCAACGTCCAAAATCACATCTAGCACAGTTCTTCCACCAAGTTTGATCCCCGGCAACCGCCGGGAGTTACCTTTCCTGCGTAACCGTTACATCTTCCCTTATGTCTTCCATTCGTGGAGGAGATTAGTGTGCACAAAAAAGAAGTTTCGTTCAGTAGAGGGCTTTATCACGACATGCGGTTGGAATGAAATCTTGAGAATGTTTTGGTCCTTAAGTTGTTGGTGGTTAGCTTTTCTCCTCACCTCCCTACAGTCCTTATGTGCAGTATCTTACAGCCGAATCATGCCACACCTACTCGCTTTCATCGGGTTCAAAAAGAAAAAAGAAGAGAGGCATGTTTGTCAGAAATTTCTTAATGGTTTTCTACTGAACTCGACGCCAGACACAACATTTGCTCTGCGCAACATCTTCTGTCGTTGCCCATTGTGCAGTACAGAACGCTTAAATCCCCTTCAGGGGACTACGGACTCAAAAAAACCTTGATTCAGAAGGACCATCGGAGCCGGATTGGATTCACTGTGCCTTTTCATTAGAGCCAATCCGCGCGAGATGGGCTTGGTGGCCACAACACTCTTCTGTTTCATGTGCGCAACTCAACTAGTTTCCGTTCCCACGTGAAAGGCTTGAAGCTCTGCCAGATCTTCTCATGAAACGATAACTAATGACAGGAGTGCAAGGAGGCTAAAATCTACAACTTCTTTCTGTCTTGTTGCCTGATTGTGCGAAACCATCTCGTTACTGTAGATAGGAAGTGACGACTCTAGCTCAATCACTAGCGGAAGGAAAAGTGACTGGATCGTTCAGAAGACTCAAAAACCAACACATTCAGGAATAATGATGTTATCCGTATGTAGAGAGGAGGGCATTCGCGAGCTCACTATAGTGAACTTTGCCACCGCTTCAGCATTGAAGTTGGCCAGATCTGCTGTGATCAACGGCGAATGCTCGTGGAGGAAGAAAAGTAACTGTCGCTACAAGACAAACGTGTCCGCTTCACGACAACGGAGACCACACGTTTTAAAGATGACGCAACTCAAAATTGCGAAGCTTGGTAGAGAATCCTACCAGGTTCACATACAATGCTGATCAGCCTTTTCGCGACTGCCACCTACATTTATGCTCAGTTAGCTTGTGTATAAAAATACGACTCAAATGTGAACTTCGCCTCAAAATCGACCTCATTGCCCTTCTCATCTCGGAACCGACTACCTTATTGTAGGATGATGATGGCTGATCCCTCAATCGTTAGCAACATGTTCCCGATTGTAACGGGATATACTCTCTATTTGGGCGATGTGGGACTTTGCAAATCGAGCGACTCGCTAGCGAATCACTGGATACAAGCGCAGCGAATCAAACTGTGCACCAGCGGATCGAACGCTGCACCCGGATCGAACACGTACCTACGACTTGACACTGTCTGAAAGTGGCGCAACCCAACGTTCAAAGGAGGTCCATATGAAGGAATACGCTGTTTGAAAGTGGCGGGACTTCCCTTGAACGTTGGGTCCCGCCACTTTCAAACAGTGTTGAGTCACTGGTACATCGTTCGATCCGCTGGCACATG